>JASANA010001547.1:0-16428 GCA_030248095.1 Ptycholaimellus sp. GST1_10 | reverse complement strand
CACAAATTAACGCTCAACATACCTACTTGGCCCACGATAAAATAGGCCACGCCCCCCAAAAAGGCTCAACATACCTACTTGGCCCACGATACAGTAGGAAAAAGGCTCAACATACCTACTTGGCCCATGATTAAGGCTCAACATACCCACTTGGCCCACGACAGCCCCTCGACCAAAATATGCTCGTTGAGTAGCCTGAGGCCATGCCCCCTCGACCAAGATATGCTGAGTCTGAGGTAGCCCAGATTCCCCCTTCCAGCATTTCATGCATGAATACCAGACATACAGCCGAGTTTCATCCGCGTTGTCGAATGTGAAGCTGGCTGGAGACCTCCACCAAGTGCGTAATTTTCATCATTTGTGCACACTCTGCCGCACATAGCCCCACGCACTGGCACCCATTGTGGAAGGTGTTTAGCCATGCCTCCAGACTGCTGTAGCCCATCGCTGTGGTTACTGCGTAGAGCCCATTCAGGCTCTTGAAGCCTGTCTCCTTAAAGAGGGATGGGCAGCCAGGTTGTGATTGTGTAGATCAGGGGTGATTCTTTAAATATAATGTTATGCATATTGGAGCCTGTTCATTTTTCCTGCTTTGTTGTGTGAAGAGGAGGTAAAAGGTATTTTTATTTTATTCAATTTATTATAAAATCAATAACATCAATAGCATCATTCTGTGCAAGTAAAATATCGCCAAGGCAAAGAAACACAATATCACTAACCTTACTATAGCAAAGTTGGTGAGTTTTGAAAAATGCAATGGAATCACAACACTTCCCTGTTGATGATATGCGAGGAGCTTGCTGGTAGAAGCATTCCCTTAGCCAGGTTTGAATCTCAGTTACCTGAGACGTGTTGTAGCTTTTGAAAAGCTTCTGGTCAACATACAGGTTAAGCTGTGAAGCACTTGCAAAGTATTTGCAAAGGCTAATCACAATCACTGGATCACGGCTGCCATTCACATGCTTGAGCTTACACGATGTCCAGTTCTTGATGTGTGAATGGCAAAGGTTGTCCATGGTACTTGCATCCTCCACTGCAGCCAACAGTTGCAATGATTGTTTCTCATCCTCTAGCATCATTTGTACATCATCCATGAGATGCTGCTGATGCTTGTGGAAGGGGAACTGGACATCTTGAAGCAGTTGGGTGAGAAGATTTGCTGTTGCATTGGTCTTTGAAAGGCACTGGATTAGGGTACCCATATTGAGGTTAAGTCCAATTAGTGAAACTAGAACTGCTACAGTAAGCCCATTTTTGAGACCTTGCTTTACCAGATCATAGCAAACAGTTTGACAATTTATTTCCATCATCTTTGCTTTTTCACACTGAAGACAATTTGACTATGGAGCAAGCTTAAATAGGGGCAGTTGCCGTTTTCTCCATGAAGAGAAGAATGCACATTTCAACGGGGACTCTGCCCTCATCGAATTCCATGAGCATGTCTACACAGCCACGCTTACCTGTCTTTTGACAGCACTTTCCGAACTTGAGTGTGTAGATGGTTCAACCTTGGAGCCACTCCTTGTAGCCAAGGTGGAGGATGGAAAGCGGATTGCTGACCATTTGTAGCAATTCTGGCAAGTTCTTTGCTTGAAGATGCCTGTTCAGAAAAGTCATCCACAACCATTATGGTTTGCCCATCAAGCTTTTCAATATCATCTAGAGTGATGGAAGGAAAGCCGTTGTAAAGCAAAAGTTCAATCCCTTCATTGGACACAAGCCGTTCCTTTGCTTCAATTTATTTCTCTAGAAGGAAAGTATTCTAACAGGTTTTGGGTCAAATAGATTTGGATTTGAAATGAGATTGAAGCAAAGATGTGTTTTGCCCAATTGAGAGGCGCCAACAAAGAGTGCATGGTTGGGAAGTTGAAGAAGGGGATTGAAGTTGTCAAGCTTAGTTTTGGGTTCCTCCATGTTTTAGCCAAGCTGTTGGCTGAAATTCGCGAACAATCACAATCTTAGTAAGTGACTGAGAAGTCACAGATTTGTTTTCACAGCAAATTGCGGATTATTCAAAGATTATTCCACTTTGTGGACTGGTTATTACACAACATATTCAGAGAGAAAATGGCAATCAAAAAGAGAAGGAGCCAAATGGACAAGGCAGAGCATTGAGGAGACTGTCAGTATATATCCATTTCTTGGCCATGCCAATGGTGGCCAGTAGCTGCTTCTCCACAAAGCACATCAGCTTTGCCCCCTTCTTCACTGCCAACAGCTCCAGCTTTGGCATGTCCTCCAGTTTGCCTTGATTGGGCTATGCTTTGGAGAGGAGAAGGGTGCAGTAGGCACCACTGGTAATCTCACAGCAGTTCCCCTGCTTGTCAATGATGGCCATGGGAACAGGGTGGGATGTGGAGGTTGAGAAGGAGTAGGCTTAGCAGCAGCAGCCATGAGCCCTGCTGCTCGCATCCGCAAAGGCCAGCAGCCAGTTATTTGATTGTGGCGACCAGCTGTCCTCTGCTGGATCTCCACTGAAGGCAACCCTTCCAGGTCCTCCAGTACCTCCTTCCACCAGTATTTGAACTGGGATGGAACTGCATCATCCCAGTCATAGGCATCAGCTTGAATCTGGCTGAAGAGGAACTTGGGGAGGATGATGACAGGTGAGTGCATGCTGTGCAGGTCAAAGCGATGGGCAAGCAATGACAATGGTGTGTTTGGTGCAGGGCCAGAGCAGGAACTTGATTTCCGAGTGGCCAAGGTAGAAGGCATGGAGCTTGATGTCCCAGCTGACTCCTATCACCTTCACTCCCTCCATCTTTCCTTTCAATCTCCTTGGAGAGGCTGGTGTTGAAGACTTTGCTGTTGTAGAGGAACTCTTGGAGGTTCAGCTTGACCACCGCAAAGGTTGCCACAACCTCTCTCTTCTTCCTCATGGCCTTGGTGACTGATGATGCATTGAAGGCAATGTTGTCCATGTAGATCATCAACTGGATCTCCTTTGAGAGATCAGAGCCCTCTTCCTCCAAGAAAGAGTTGATGACCACTTGCAGGACTGCAGGGCTTCTCTTGAACCCAAAGCCCACGAGGGTGAGCCTGAGGTAGACATAGTTCTCGAACCCTGGCAGCTTTGTTGGATCCAGGAGCCAGATGACCGTGGTCAGGTCCTTGTGCTCAGGCAGGAGCAGAATCTGGAGAAACGTCTTCTCCAGTTCCCTGATGACCAGGATCTCCAAGAACCAGTACCAAAGCAGAATCCCCATCAGGGACCCCAGCAGCTGTGGACCTGTTTCTAGCAGATTGTTGAATATGGTGTTGGGTAGGACTCAAGTTGTGGGGTCAAGGACTGGGCCGCACTTTGTGTGCTTGGGGGGGGGGGGGGGCGATTTCACAAAGGGGAAGCAGGGCAGGTCTGTCTGTCCTGCCACACAACGTCCATGTAGCTGGCATCCACCATCTGCTGGATGGAGATGTGGAAGGCATCTTTGAGGTCCGTCCTCTTCTCCAGCTTCTGGCACAGGCTGTGTAGGTGGTTGAGAGCCTTGTTCTTCCCGTCTCTTGCTGCTTCAGGAAAGCCTCCTTCCCTGAAGGGGAAAGGAGCCATGAACCATCCTCCAGAGTTGCACTGGAGGTCTTTTCCAAAGCGTTTGAGAGCGGTGGCCCAGGCATCCTCCTGGATCTCCTCATCTGTCAGGTCCTCACTCTTAAGTGTGTAGAGCTCCTTCAACTCTTCCCTCACACTTGCGTTGACTAGCATAGACACCTCTCTCCTCTCCTTTCTGGAGAGCATCATATCTAGTTGTGGGGCACCAATGAGGAGCTGTCCAATGGGGGTGTTGTTGATGGACAGGAGGGGGGTGATGTCAGGCCTCCCTGGTCATTTTGCCAAGGATGAGTCCAGCAAAGTCCAAGCCAATGAGGAGCTGGATGGGCATGTATGTAGAGCCTGGCTTTGGAGGCATGTTCTCCAGTGCCGGGTACTCCTCCTTGATCTCTTCCCATTTGCTGGGTGCCTGAGAGAGGAGCATCTTGATGGGTTGGCAGATGTCATCCAGTGCCCTGGCCTTCAGCCTCATGCAGAGGCCATTGGCCATGTGCAAGTACAGCCACATGATGGTCATCGGTTTTGGCTGCCTCAGCAACTCAGCTCAGCTCTCCAAACACACCCACATTCACCACCTCCTCTCTATCACTGGCTGTGGTGTACTTCTTGATGCAGGTGATATGCGAGCCTGTGTCGAGCAGGCAGTTTATGCACTCAGAGAGGGGGCTGTCCTCGAAGGGCGATGCAGCAACCTCAGCGTTGAAGTGCAAGATTATGGCTTCATTGCACTTGCCGATTGTGTGACGGATGTCCGACACCAATTCCATCATTGTCGTCATGGCCATCTGCTGCAAGGATCTTTCTTTCTTTCTTTTAATCTTCCGTAAATCAACGGGGAAAACAGAACAGCGAGCAAAGGTGTTCTGAAGTTGAGAGAATGAGAAAGTTAGGCATCAAATCCGGTGAGCATCTAAAGTGGATTCAACAGCCGCGAGGAAGGGCCCGTACCCCGCCCCAGCTTCCCTGGCCGTCAGGCAGCGCCAGAAGCCAGCCACCCGCCCAGGCCAGAGAGCATGCTGGCCAGCCGCCCCCCGCCAACCACTGCAAAGTGGTGAGAGCCCCGCAGCCCTAAGAGCCCCGCAGCCCTCACGCAGCCCTGAGAGAGCATCAAATCAATTCGGTGGCCTCCTGTCTTTCCTCCTTCCTTCTTTTCTCCCTTCTGCCAGTCATCCTTCTTCTGATTTCTCTGCTGGAAAGAGGAGGGCTTGGAGGTGGAAGAAAAAGAGGGTTTTGAGGAGGAGAAGAAGGCCAGCGGTTTCCACTGCTGCTGCCAGGACAATTGTTGCTGGGTACCCGGATGTCTGCCAGTGGCTAAATTCTTGTGGAAGGCAGCATAGCACATGGCCAAATGAAGGCTGTTGCTAATGCAGTAGCTGCAGTTGTACGGACTGTGGCACTGCACCACAGTGTGGCCTTTTGTCGAGCAGCAAAACCAGCAGTCATACTTAGACACCTAGTCTATTTGCTGCTTAGCTGTGCGGAATTGGTCACATTCCATGGTCTTATGTCTGCACATGCAGACTTGACAGCTATTCTCCATCTTGTTGTTGGGAAACTTGGAGCCATCCTTCTGCTTGAAGAAGGAGATGGGATGATGGACGGGTGTGCAAAGAGCTGCTTCTTGGCGGGCTGCTTGGGCTTTGAAGAGCTGGGCTTGGCGGATGAGTTGGACTGCAGCAGCATGCTGGTGTCTGCTGCATCTCCACCTCCTGGTTGAGGACGTGAATGAGGTCATAGAGGGTGACCTGGTGGGGCAGTTGTCCCTTGTCCGAGAGCTTCTTTGCTATGGAGTTGGCCAGACAGTTGCTCAACTTCTTCATCATCATGCTCACCAGGAACTGGAACTGAGCCTCCTCCATCTTGCACTGCTGCACAGGAAACAGGTAGAGATTGTGCAGCTTGTCCCTGAAGGACTCCAGGTTCTTGAAGACAGTGCTGGGCAGGTACCCCTGAATGTCCTATTCGGGACCTAGGACACTCAGGACACTCAGGACACTGAATGGACCCTCTGGACACTGCTAAAAATGATCCACTAAACGGGACCCTGCACTTTGATGATGGATAGCTCAGGCCCTGGAGCAGCTAGGCGCGAAATTCCAACGCCACATGATTGCTTAAAGTCTTGTGAATTGCCCACAATGCGAATTTTGCATTGAGCCCCAGTAGATCGGGTGCAAATCAAGTTTTTCTGAAAAAAGTCAGAAAAGGACCCTCAGTGGGTCCCGAATAGGGCAAAATTAAGTGGGACACTGATTAAAAATTTTTGAGAAGGGTCCCGATTAGCAAAATTATTAACCAGGACACTGCCCCGAGGGTCCCTATTAGTAGTTTTGTTAAAAAGGACATTCAAGTAACTTCCCATTTTCCTAAGCTGAGACATTTCTGTGCCTGATATGGTATATTGATGAATGTTTTTTGGGATGCTGAATCTAAGGCAAAGTAAGAAAGTAATTTTTGTTTTTTTAATGGTGCAATGGGCAATTTGGGCAATTTTCTGCAAGGAATGGGAGAAGAGTGGAGCGCTGCTGAGTTATGAAATGGGGGCTTTGTGTAGATCCTCGATATACCCAAAGTGTGCGCAGTGCCCTGCAAATGCGTACGCTTAGATGAAATCTCCCACAGTACTAGAAGCACTGCACACTATCCCATTCTGCGCGCTGAGTCAAAAAGGGCTAAAGTTTTACTGAAATAAACAACTTCCGTGAGTGTCCTTTTTAACAAAACTACTAATAGGGACCCTCGGGGCAGTGTCCTGGTTAATAATTTTGCTAATCGGGACCCTTCTCAAAAATTTTTAATTAGTGTCCCACTTAATTTTGCCCTATTCGGGACCCACTGAGGGTCCTTTTCTGACTACTGGGTGTAAATGCACCTGATCTACTGGGTGTAAATGCCAAATTCCAACTGTGAGCAATTCACAAGACTTTAAGCAATCGCGTGGCGTCGGAATTTCGCACCTAGCGGCTCCAGTGCCTGAGCTATCCATCATCAAAGTGCAGAGTCCCGTTTAGTGGACCATTTTTAGCAGTGTCCAGAGGGTTCATTCAGTGTCCTGAGTGTCCTGGGTCCCGAATAGGACATACAGCCGGCAGGTACTGGATGGAGGAAAGGGCCTCCAGGAGGTGCTCCGTTGGGTTGTTGTAGGCATCGTTGAGGACCTTCATAGCTTGTTTGTAGCCATTCTCCATGTTCTGGAGCAACTTGACCTTCTCAGCAGCCAATTCTTTCAAGGCCTTGGAGAGGTAGATCATGCAAGTGGCTGGGTCTTGTACTCACTGATCAATCCAGAGTAACCAGTGCTGTTTTCAGGTTGGTTACTGGAGGAAGTCCCCAGAGAACACTGGGAGCTCCAGAGGTGGGAGGTCTCGGATGCCGGTGCTGCCCAGCTTGTTGGCAATGTGTTGGACAGCACTATCCATGCCTTTGAAGAAGCTGACAAGGGTGGACTGTCTGGTGTCAACTTCTCTGCCACACTCAAAAAAGAGTACACCAAAAGAGGGGGCCTTTCCGGAAAAGGCCCTAGAAGCACTCGAGGAGGATGGTGGTGGGGCCTGGGTGGGCCTGGAAGCCGCCAAAATCCTCCTAGATGGTGACAAAACACGCCGTCTAGACGCGTCTCGCTGGTCCGTGGATGTACCTAACAGGCTCTATCTGTTCTTCTGTCTGATGGGGCTGAGAGCTCCGGCCAGGGGGGGCAGGGAGCTCTGGCCAGGACGGTAAGCAAGGCAAGCAAGTCAAGAAGGACAGGGCTAAAATGCGTGTACACAAGGCAAAATTGAGCAATAATGTGAGAATTTCTAAAAATTTATCCTTTGATCAATAGTTCATAAGACCTATTCTGTAGTGAGCGACGATTCATAAGGGGGTTGCTGTAGTACTCAGAAAATTGTCTATATCTCATTTTCAATTGAACAATTCAAAACATGACGATTCAAAACAAACAAATTTGTCAATTAGAAATGAATTCAACATCAATAGAAAACTTTCATAAATCTGAAATATTTTTTAAACGACATTGACAATTAGAAAAAAGAGAGAAGATATGTATAGATGTGGGGAAAATGCAAAGGGGGTGGTAATTGGGCAAGGGAGAGGGGGTAGAGTGTGGCGTCATGCCACAATTCCTTCATCCTCACGTCTCTGCCGCAGCTTTTCTTCTTTCCGCACTTGACTTGCTTGACCCCACTCCTATCTTCTCCAGTTGTTCAATAGGTGTTGATGTGTGACAATTCCTTTCATCCATCAGCCCAATCATGCCCTCCTTTCAAAATACTCTGTGAATGCAGAAGTAGCCTTCAGGAATGCAAGGACAAGAGAAATTAAGGAGTGGCCATAGTTTTGTTCACAGTGTCCATGAAAAGAAGCTTTGAAGTTGCCAAGTAAAGGTTGTTACTTCAGATCTGCTTATGCAAGTGGCTGCGTATCCCCAGCCCAGGATCACACCGTATTCCTAAGATGCTCACGACAGATTCCCCAGGAGGAAGAACCGTCAACAGTGGCAAAAGTCTCAGCTGTTTCTGCAGCTACGGAAGTTTCTCACCTACTCCACAACCGAAGGCACCATCTCTACATTCTCAGTTGCCATCTCCTAGATCAGCCCTACCATGCTGTATCTCATGAATAAATGACTCGCTCGCTTAACTTGCTATCTCATCCACATCTCTCATCTACAACAAACAGCCACAATCATCCTATACAATCTCACTCAGTCTACAAGTTCTACAACAAATGCGCCATCAGCGCCAACCAACACAACAACTTCAGTCACTTCCATCACTGCCATCTCCCGGCCAGCAAGAAACCGAAGAAAAAACTGTCTCAATCTTCAGAACAGAATTTGCGTCCATTGTCGCAGAAAGAATCGCAGCATCCGTCTCTGTCTTGCAGCTGCCCAGGTGATGGATTCACCTCCACCATCGCCATCACTGCGATGGATTCTCCTCAACAGGCGCCATCACCGCGATGGTTTCTTCTCAACTGGCGCCATCTCCTTGCTGCCATAGTTGATTCCGCCATCTCCATCATCACTGCCCTGCGTTACACAAACGCCGCAGAGCACCAGAAAAGAAAGAAAAGAACCGCCGAAAGTGGGTGGGTGAGGAGACCTCATCCCACCTCTGACGCTTGCGTTGATCTAGGCAGTGTCGACGGTCTCCGTGCCGTCTTCACAGCTCCTGCAGTCACCAGCGGCAGTCGTCTTCTCGGGCCCACTCAATGAGCTCTGATGTTGGCCGGCAAAGTCCCGCTCCGTCTCCGGCCATCTCTTCTCCTCCTCTTGGCGCCACCACAGCTCTTTGGCCTGTTTCCGCCGGCGCTCCTCCGCCTCTCGGCAGGCCTTCTCCTTGGCCTCCCGGCGGGCCCTCTCCTCACGCTCCGTTCGCAGGTGCTCCTCTGCCTCCAGTTGTTGGCGCTTGTCTTCTTGTCGGCGCCGGTCCTCATCCGCCCAGTGACGGGTGCTGGTGCGGCTGGCTTGTCAGCTGTCCACGCCGCTCCGGCCGTTGCCCAGTGCCCCGCCCAGGCTGAGCAGGTCCAGCAGGTCTCCGACGTCGTTGGCCCGCCTGCTGTCGCCATCGCTCCTGTCATCGTCCTCGCGGCTGCTGGGCCTGGTGCTCTTCTTCCAGCTTCCCCTGGATGGGGAACTTTGTTTCTGATTGGAAACCCCGCCCTTGCGGCAGGGCTTAGCACTGGACCGCCGCGAACTTCCCCAGCTGTCGGCGCTGCTGCTCGACTGGCTGGCCGCCCCTGCAATGCTCCAGCCGTCGATTCCTCCTGGTCCACAGCACTTGTAGGCCGGGGCCCGGTAGCTGCGTCCGCCGCAGACCGCGATGCCTGTCGCTGCCGCCAGCTCCGCCAGTTCCGCCCCCGGCATGTAGGCGAGTTGGCAGAGGGGGCAGAAGAAGTTGAAGCCAGACGCCCCTCTGGGGTTGTCATCGCTGATGGCGGCCTCGATGCTGTCCCAGACGTCCTTGCGGGCCAAGCTGGCTGGCTTCCACATGCGGTCCAGGCCGCCCACGCAGAACTTCCGCCCACAGCGCATGCACCGGGTCTGCCGTCAGTCGTGCTCGCCCCCTCTTCCTCCCTCGCAGTCCTCTCCGCACTTGTCCACTCTGTCCTCCATCTTCGCTTTGTAGAGGGAGGCCATTTTCCTGCAGTCGGATCTGCGGGGGAAGTGTGAGGCTAAAATATACTTGCACTGGTGTCTAGTGGGCTTAGCATTTCTGCCAGCGGCCCACTCTGCGCCTGCTGAGCTTGTGCTGCTTGCCGAAGAACTCGTCGTCGTCTCTCCCCTCAGTGCACTCTTCAATTCACCCCCACAGCCCCTGCCCCGAAAGTAGGTATGCAGGGACCTCTCAGGCATGGGCTTAGCAGTAGGCCAGGGGCCCGTGAGTACGCGTGTCTAGACGGCCTGACGCAATCAGCTGCCCTCCAAGTTCTCCACCTCCCCCGGCTCCTTCAACTCTTTCACCGCCCGCTTCCTCCTCCAAAGAGAGAAAACCACCGAAAAGCAGTGGGCTTAGCACTCGGCCAGGGGCCCACATGCAGTTGAGGAAAAGAAGAGACGCGGAGACCCTTGCTGCTGAAGGCGCCTTTCCAGGTCTCGTAGTTGGTGATGCAGAAGCTGGAGCCCACGCCCCAGCTCTTCTACACCGCGCGCCCGTCCACCGACAGACGCTCACCCAGGCTCCAATGTTACTTCAGATCTGCTTATGCAAGTGGCTGCATATCCCCAGCCCAGGATCACACCATATTCCTAAGATGCTCACGACAAAGGTGACTAATGAGTGGGGAGAGCCATATATTTGGAGGGCATTAAAAGATATGCAATGGATTATGTGATGATAGAAACAGTGTGATGATGATGAGGCATGTGAGGTGAGCGAGGAGGGGTGTTGTCCAGGGTGTAGGAGAAGGAGTCGTCGCTGTCCATCATCTTCCATTCACATTCCTCATCCCATTTGCGCTCCTCACCAAGTCCAGCGCAATTCACACACTTATTGCCCAGTCTAGATATACTGCTCCAGCCATTGGCGTTTTGCCCATTTGCCTTCTTTCCACTTTTTGCCAGTTATCTCTGCCATGTTCCAAATACCCTCAGCTGCTCGAATTTGAAATCAGAAGCTGATGAAGATTGATGAAGAAGGAGGACGAGGTGACTGAGTGGTTTCTTAAACTTTCTGGCAGTAATTAGGCTGCGCCAGGTCATGTGCACTTGACCATGCGCTCCTTGCAATCTCAGAAAATCCGCCAAGTTGCAGAAAGAGAATAGCACCAGTAGTCCTCCTGGTACTCCTCATCCACATTTTTGTTCATTAGCTGCTCTAGCCGCATCTTCTTCTATTTAACAGCCTTAGTGCATACATTTGTTTGGAGCTTGGGTTGGGTAATTAGGTGGCACTCGATAATTGGGTGGCAATAAATCTGAGTCGAAATGTAATGATGGCTGGTTGGTAAAAAGGTGGCGCTGGTAGAGATGGTGGAGGAGTGGAGGAAGTTTGAGTGGCAAAACGAGTGTGGACATCTGAGCGGTTGGCGAGGGAGGAGTCGAGCTGGGTGACTTCCTCGGAGATGCGCAGGGAGCAAGTGGCGAAGTCCTGGGCCAAGCTGAGGCTGAATAGGATGACAAGGTCCTTGAAGCCGCACAGCTTGCCGGAGATGCAGAAGACGTTGTGCTCGCAGGCCTCCAGCTGGTGGTTGTGGAAGGCCACAAACTGGTTCAGCTCCAGCCAGGACGGCATCTGGCACAGGAAGCATTTCAGGTACCACTGTCCATGTTTAAAAACTCCTAGCCAAATTCATGCCAATTTCAAATATTTTCTTGACAGCTTTCTGCTGCTCATAATTGTCCATATGTTTGCAGTTTTCTACTGCACACAATCGTCGATTTCAGGGCGGCTTTCTGCTGCTCATAACTGTCCAGTAAGGTATGTGCCGGAATTGCTGAGAATATACAAAGATTTGTTCCCATTGCTGAAGGTTTGGGTGCAGAGGAGCCATAATAGAATGAGCTCAATAACAGAGATTAAAAGTGACGATAACAGGACGGCAACAAAATCCTCCTCCTCATTTGCTTCCTTGCCCAGAGGCTCTGGTAGAGAGTGGGTGGATGAGTGGCAGGAGGTTGAGCAGTGAAATCACGGTGGGTGAGGCTGAGGAGCAGAAGCTGGAGGTGTAGATGGCCCATTCCTCTGTGGGCAGGCAATGTTTGCAGAGGTTCTCAGATCTGGTGACATGCCAGAGGAGCTCGGCCCTGTGCCCGTCGCTGCCCAGGCCAATTGTCGTCATTATCACTGCTTATCCATTTTCCAAGGTACCCTCATTCTCTTGCAGTGTGCTTGCTAAGGATGCTCTGCCCATTCAGCCAGTAGTTGAACTACATGCTAACAATGCGCCAATCAGAATGTCCAGTTAGATTCACATTCGCATTCACCAGCCCTGTCTCTCACCTTTTTCCTTTCTTTTTTGTTCCTTAGCAGGTTCGGGTGGAGCTGGAAGGAAAGGTGATGGATGTGTGATGTAAATCACGGTGGGAGAGAACGATTGAAGGTGTTGGGCAGAACAAAAGTGGAGTAATGGAAGGATTGGCGATGCCAATGTAGTCGTAGCAGTTGCAGAAGCTGGCAATGTTGCCAGGTTTGGGGGCGCCACTGCCTTTGACGGAGGCAGCCATCTGGCTCAAGCAGGCCTGGCCGCCAATTGAAGTGAAGCACTGGATGTTGGCAGCTTACTGGCGGCAGTGTGAAATGAGCATTGGCGAGGCTGGAGCTGTTGGAGCTGGGTGGAGCAGCAGGATTTCCTCCGCCATCCGCCATGCCCGCAACATCGAATGATGGCGTGAAAAGTGTGGAGAAGTATGACTGATGAAGGGGCAGGGCAAAAGTGGAAGGAGGGATTGATGGATGCGAGGGCAGCAGCACCCCTCGTAAGAATCCCCCCCCCCCCCACTGACGAGTCCCCCCAAGCATTTTTTCTAACCAAGTATAGTTGCTTATGGACCGCCAGACATAAGGTGATTAATCACAAAGTACTTGCGATTAACCAAAAGTACTTGATTAACCAAAAAGTACTTTTTTCTTTTCCAATTGTCCCCCTCCAAACGATTTTTTTTCCAATGGTCCCCCCCCAAACGATTTTTTTCCAATTGTCCCCCCAAACGATTTTTGCGCGGCTGAAGGCCGCCTGCCGCGGAGGGCAGGGCAGTCAGAGCTCCGTAGGCCGGAGGGCATGGGTGCGGAGGCCCCGGAGCGTAGCCTAGCATGCGAAGCATGCTAGGCGAAGCGTAGGGGCCGTAGCAGGAGGAGCTCTGGCGCCCTGCCCGAAGCGGCGGGCGGCCAAGGCCAGCTTAACCAGTTACCTCATTTTTGCGTCCGTCTTTCCGCATATATATCTTATATAATACGGGTGATGACATTTTAGGAGGGTACCTCGGGCTGACTGGATTCACCACTTATCCTGACACATGATAGCTCAATGAATAGGTCTTGGCGAGTATTACAAGTGAATGTGTGTGCAATTTTGACATTTTTGGGGTATTTTTAACTTTGAAGCTTCATAGTTCCACGAGTTTTTAACTTTTTCTGTTGGATTTTTTTTTAAATTTTGGCCCAACATTACTTCTTGCGATTACAAACTGTAGTGTTTGGACTTTTACATCAGCTGAATTTTAAAAATTAGGTTGAGTAAAGCCAATTTTCGAGATTTTGCCCTACCCATTGAGCGGATGTTTCAAGATATTCATTAGTTAGGATATGCAGGTGTTTGATGCAGAGGTCACTTTGACTGCATGCGATTGCTATGGTCATTGATCCTTTATGATAGGCTCTTCTGATCAGTGTCCCAAGAATGGTGGAACTATAAGTATGATCATATGAGCTGTTCTTTGATTATTTGCTTGGCACTGTTGGGTGGAATATTGTATGATATCAAGAAATGAAACAAGGTATTATCGGCTATCGCCAATAGATGCGCGGCCTTGTTCACCTGGTCAAGCATTGAAATGAATGACAAACAAAAGACAAACAATGACAAACAAATGACACAATGACAAACAAAAGTAAAATGTAACAAATTAATCTCGGTCTATATTGGGTTTCTGAGGCATTTAAATGATAAACATCAATCTAATTAATAATCAATAATTAATAAAAGTAAAATTCAATTTTTCGAAACTTTTTCGAATTTTAAGGTCTCCATTATCGAGGTTTTTTGACCATAAATCTAGAACCAAGCAAAATGGCGCCGATCGCAAAAAAACGCCCCGAGCCACCACCCAGATGGAACTTCATGCAAAAAATCAGCCACTTTTGTTCAGAAACCGCGGAGTATGGGCTGTTCACACACACATATATATATACGGAATGACGGACGAAATATAGGGTAACAGCTTAAGCGGGCCTTGGCCGCCCGCCGCTCTGGGCATGGCACCAGAGCTCCTCCGGCCTCCGGGCCCGGGGGCGATGGCCCCTACGCTTCGCCTAGCATGCTCTGGGGCCTCAGCACCCATGCCCTACGGCCTCCGGAGCTCTGACTGCCCCGCACTCCACGGCATGCAGCCTGCGGCCGCACAAAAATAATGCAACGAAGCAATGAACCAATGATGTGAAGCAATGAAAATCGTGGCCGCGCGAAGCGCGGCCACTGACCCATATTACTAGTATATATATATGTGTGTGTGTCCCAGGCCCGTACTCCGCGGTTTTTCAACGAAATTGGCTGATTTTTTGCATGAAGGTCCGCCTAGGCGGTGCCTCGGGACCATTTTTTGCGCTTGGCGTAATTTTGAGTTTATCGACCAAAACTCAAAATTTTGATGTTTCAAAAGTCAAAAAATCGTAAATCACTGGTTTTTCCAAGAAATTAGCTGAAATTTTGCATGAAAGTCCGCCTAAGTGATGCCTTGGCCCCATTATTAGGGCTTGGAGAAATTTTTTGATTTTCACCCAAAACTCAATTTTTTGATGTTTCAAGGTACAAAAAATCATAAATCAATGGTTTTTCAATGAAATAAGCTGATTTTTGGCAGATGCATCCATCGAGGTAATATCTTGAAGCTGTCAAAAGAAATTTCCAAAAGATTCATTACTTCTTGATTTATGGCAAAAAACCTAAAATCATGATGTTTCAAAAATTCGAACATCCATAAATCGTTGGTTTTTCAATGAAATCTGTTGAATTTTGGCATGTACCTCTGTCAAGGGGATATGGGATATGGTCAAGGGGAAGTCCAATGGTAATTACATGTAGTTGATATAGGATAATTATGCTTACTAAGCATCGGCTGAGTGGTCAAATGGCTTGTTTGTCTGACCTCGTGTTAAGGCCGGGTTCGAACCTACATTATGGCAAATCATTTTGCTTTTTATATTCACAAAGTGGACGAAATATGTGGTACCATCAGCATGCCAAAACTTTTTTCTCCCAACAATTCGGTTCCAGCATACTTTTTGTTCCATTATGTTACACCATATTTTATCAAAAGTGGAAGAAACATCTGGTACCACCGGCAAGTCTAAATTGAAACTCTTTTCTCCTAAAAATTCGATTACCCTGAGTTCAAAGTCAAAGAAATACATATACTACTAGTGGAATCTGCTGAGCCACCTGTATTTTGTTTTAGCACACAATGGAAAGAGCCACTAAATTGCGTGCTAAAACAAAATGCAAATGTCTTAGAAGCTGATTCCACTAGTAGTAGATGTATTTCTTTGACTTTGAACTCGGGGTAATCGAATTTTTAGGAGAAGAGAGCTTCAATTTAGGCTTGCCAATGGTACCAGATATATTCATATTATTGAGTTTGCCAGCACTAGCCTAGTGAAAGAAAGGCCTTAGGATGGCGAGAGAGACTCAGGTGGCTCTGAGACGAGGAACATGTGATGAAATGAAGAGCATTCTAGCTGTGCAGGTGTAGAAAGGGTGACGGAAGAGAGTTCCTGGGTGATCAATTGGAAGGCCAAGTAAATCTGCTGCGTTTAGGAGTGCCAATGGGAAAGTCAAGTGAGTTCTTAGGGTCCAGCTCTATTGCACCATTTTCCAAATGCCCTTGCCATCAGTTGTCAATACTACCAAAGCTTTTGACAATTCTGTCAAAACTTCCATTCAAAATGCCAGATAAGAAGATATCTAGGCCCATTGTGCAAAAAGCAAAGTTAAGCTATCTGCCAAAGCAGGATAGCTGCCAAATCTGAAGCGACAATGTAAGCATCTGGAGAGAGCTGTTGGATGGAGTCTTGGTATATGGAGAGAGCTGTGGGTGCCGGATTGCGAGTAGTGCCCAATCCCCTGCTCAATCATTTGTGCCGATTGTGGGAGGGTGTCAATTAGTGAAGTCTGGCTGCATCTTCCATTCTTGCACTCTGCACGTCCAGTGAAAGCCAGGCTGGAGAAGGAGAGAGCTGTGCGAATCATGGCGACTGGATAGAACTATCTGCCAAAGCATGATTGCTGTCAATACTGAGGGGTGTCAATTGTTGGGGGGGGTAGGAGAGGCCAAAGCCTGTGCCACAGGGGGGGGGGGATTTTGAGATGCAGGAGGGCCTTGTGTGGGCGATTGAGGCGGCGATTGCACAATCAGTGGAAGGGCTAGGCCCTGTTCTATCATTTGTGTGATATGGGTGGGTGTCAATACTCACTCTGCCACTCTGACCCAATGCCCCCCAATCTCCCCTTTATGCCCACCCCTATGCTTTGGGCAGCTGGAGAGGCATGGCCAGATGGGGCTTGTCAGAGTGTGTGGAACAAAGTGAGTGCTGATGGAGGCTGGGGGAAAGAGGGGGTAGGCGTCTAACGCAGGGAAGGGCAGTGCGCTCATGTAGAAAAAGGAAGTGGGATGTGTGGAAAATTTGCATTCCAGCACCCCAGGCCTGGGCTGTGATTGGGTTCGT
>JASANA010001542.1:0-19838 GCA_030248095.1 Ptycholaimellus sp. GST1_10 | reverse complement strand
TGTACTCGTTCAGTTACGTATGCTCATAGTAGAAAGAAAAAGAGGAAAGAAGCTAGAAGAGAAAGACAACATGAGGGGCGGACGGAAACGGGGTAACATGTGGCCTGGGAATAAATGCTGGCTATTTGTTGGAGGCTACGCGTCACCAAACCCAACAATTCATTCCAACTGCTCCAAATACCCTGCACAAGAGTCACTTAACCAAAGCCTAAGCTTTATAACCGTTTCTGTTTAGTATTTATTGAAATATGGTCAGTGAAATATGGGTTTTATTCTGCTTCTTCTTGAATCTGGTGCGGCAAACGAACAGCGTTGCTTCTATGGCTGAACTCAAAGTTAATTTTCTTTCCTTTTCATGAAATAAGGTGACTAAAGGGTGCATCATTAAAGGGCGGAAGGTTTACAATGGGAATACAGGATAAAGATGGGAAAAACGGAGAATCACCACCATACGAGACAGCCGTGAAAGCATTTTACCTCGACCGTTATCCAGTGACCAATCGAGATTTTCAGTTACTCGCCATTTTCAAAAGCCAATCTTCTTTACCTCAATGATTGCTGCGCATCAGGCAGTTCCTGACCAAACGTCCCGGGTATAGGACAGATGCAGAGACGCGTGGATGGAGCCATGTTTTTCAGGCTAGCATAAATCTCAAAAAGGCCTTAGCCGCAAGGGTCAGGGGGAAGCATTGCAGGGCTTCCTGATGCACCCAGAGCATCTGCTGGGCGCCATGCACCACAGGCCAAGACAACGAACTCCATGGATGATACCCATCATCGGCGCCTCCTGGAGGACACGTTGCTTCCTGTGACGCAAGCGAGAAGGAGGTAGTGGGAGAAGGGAGAATCTGCAGCCGCGAGGTCCAGGGAGCGAAACTGAATCCGGTGCTGCTGGACCACCACGTGGTGCACGTCGAGCAAGCGCGACGCGGCTGCCTACTGCTGGAGCGTGAAGAAGCGCTTGCCCAGCGAGATGGAGTGGGAGTTTGCCGCCAGAGGAGGCCTCAAAAGTCCCTTTGCTTCTGAGAGGAAGAGATAGAGCGGGGGTGAAGGGTGAGGTTGTGTGTAGTGGCGGAGTATCCGTGGGGCGACACATACGAGATGGGGCGGGACGGACCTGTGGCAGGGCGCCTGGCCGGAGCCGGACGCCGCTCGCGACGGCCACAACGGCACCAGCCCTGTTCAAGCCTTTCGCCCACAGAACGCATGGGGTACACATTTACACTCTCTCTGCCTCTTTCAATATTTTCATCTTCCACTCTGCAGGCTTCCATGATCTGATTGGGAATGTGTGGGAGTGGACGAGCACAGTGTGGCACGTAGGCGAGGAGAAGTTCATCGACACCAGGCTGGTGGCTAGGGGGGGGAGGGGGGGGGGGGGGGGGGGGGAGCGCAAATGTCTGGGCATCGGGTATGGATATGAACATGTTTTGCGAACAGGCTTATAAGCATAAATGTTTGCAGGGGAAAGCGGAAATTGGCATTCAAGCAAGCTGGATTACAGGCATTAAATCTATTTTTGATAAAGGCTAGTATTATTGCTACAAAATACCTAGTCACTGTGCGTTTTTCTTAACTCTTCAGCACTTTGACCTTTTTTGTCCAAAAGTTTTTGTATTTATAGGAAAGAAGGGGACAAAACCAATTGTGTAGCTTTATGTATTTTGGCAGTATTATTTCATGGTAGACTTGATTCACACATTAAAACGACCTAGCGAAATTCAAATCGTTAGAGACGCCTTATTATGCTTGCTGCTACGGCATGGATGAAAATGTAAACATTGAATTCATTAAAACTTTTGTTGCTTGCTGCATTTTTGCAATCGGTTTTGATTTAAAGTATTTTCGCAATGCCGTCATCAAAAGTTAAAAGTGGAAATAATGTGAGGCAATATCATGCAGTTCGCAGCACAAGTTTTGATGTCTACTCTTGGGGCGTCATACCTTCTCTGAGTGCTGACGTTGGCCTGGAGGTCTGTGCGCAGTCTACCTCAAACTATTGACTGCCATTCTGCGCGCTCCAATCACCGCCAGTTCTGCCCAGCCTCCAGAAAAGACTTGGATGAGGTAGCATGGGAAGAATGAGTTTTGACAAGACAGGAAGGAATAGAAATGAATAGAAAATCTGGAGCATTAGAAGGAATGGAGCGATAGAAGTAAGTGTTGCGCGCGGAGTAGGAAAAGCTTTGGCGACTCCCAACACGAGCCGCAAAGTCATCGCAAAGAAAATCTCCGCCTCCACTGCTCCACTCTCATTTCCAATCGCTCCAGATTATTGCTAAGAGGTCGAGGCAAAACAGCGTCTAGCTCTCCCAATACAAAATGCCGAAAGGGTTAGTGCCTCTTTTTGTCTCATGAGTGGGGATGATGAAGGAAAGGCGAGGATATAGGACGGATGGAGAGAAGGACCTGTCCACGGCCATCATGGATCAGAAAAAGAAGCCCAACCGTCTTATCGTCGACGAAGCCGTCAACGACGATAACTCCGTCGTTGCTATTTCCCAGGTTCTTTCTTCTCCCTCTTTCTTCTCTTTTCAATTTCTATTGCCATGAAAAAAGGACAAAAAGCGAAAAAGTGAGGTTCGAAAGGCGCTGGATTTGAGGTGAAAATGGACGAGCTGCAGCTGTTCCGCGGTGACACGGTGATGGTGAAAGGGAAGAAGCGACGGGACACCATCTGCATCGTTCTCAGCGTTCACCTCATCCTGCCCTCTTCTCCATCATTTCTCATCCGCCCTCTGACTCTGCAGGACGATACCTGCCCAAATGATAAGATCCGCATGAATCGCGTCATTCGCCACAACCTCCGCCTCCGTCTCGGCGACGTTGTCAAGTTGCGCCTTTTCCCATGGCAGAAAGTGGCTGCGTGAATGGGCTGTGATTGAAGCATCAGCTCCTGTGGGGACGTGAAATACGGGAAGCGAATTCACGTCCTGCCCATCGACGACACCATCGAGGGGCTGACGGGGAACCTGTTCGAAGTCTTCCTCAAGCCCTACTTCCTAGAGGCCTATCGCCCTGCTCGCAAGGGCGACATCTTCGCCGTCAAGGGCGCCATGCGCACCGTCGAGTTCAAGGTTCCCTCTCCTCCCCTTTCCTCCTCTCCTCTTCACTTGGAAGAGTAATTTGAGGTGGTGGAGACGGATCCAGCCCCGTACTGCATCGTGGCGCCGGATACAGTGATCCACTGCGAAGGGGAGCCGATCAAGCGAGAGGAGGAGGAGGAGGGCATGAACGACCTCGGCTACGACGACATCGGCGGCTGCCGCAAGCAGCTGGCCCAGATCAAGGAGATGGTCGAGCTACCGCTTCGCCACCCACAGCTCTTCAAAAGCATCGGCATCAAACCACCACGCGGCATCCTTCTCTTCGGCCCTCCTGGTATCCTACTATTTTCGCACGAATCTAAACTACTCCTCCTAGCTTGATCAGTCAAAAAGTAACAACAATTACACCTCCTCGGATTTTGATATTAATTTTTTCCAAAAGAAATGTTGCAAGCATATTAGTTTTTTACCTTGGAGGAAAATTTTTGAGAAAAAAATTCCCAGTTTCCTATGCTGTAGTAAAGAGAAATACAATTTTGATTATTCTTTTGGAATAGCTGGAAATAACTAAAAGAAACATTTAAAGCCAACAAAATTGTGAAAAATTGATGCGATGTGTTGCGAGCAGCGAAAACTGGAGAAATGGTAATTTTATGAGGTTTTTTGTAGGTTTTTCCAAAAATTCATAATTCATAATTTCTTTGCGATTTCGACCAAAACTTTTGTAATCGACTCCCCCTAATTGGCCTATAAATAGTCTTTAAAAAGTCTAAATAAAACATTTTTACGCAATTTCTAATGGGGTGAATTTATGAAAAAAATTAACTAATGCATACCATTTTGTATGATTAAGAACTAATCACGAAAAAATGTCGGGAAACATATTCGAAACACATTCAGAAAAACACCCAAAAACTCATTTTTCCAGTTTTTGGGATGCTTGTGTGCTATCACAATCGGCTGCTATTGCATCATGTGTGTGACTCAAAATGTTTCTTTTAGTTAAATTCAATTCAGTATATGTTGAACGGAGAAAAGAAAAAAATTTTCAGGAAATTTCTTTGATTTTACTTATGCCGAGAATTTTTTTCCAATAATTTTCCGCAAAAAAAAACTAATTATGCTTGCAAACATACTTTTATTTCTTTTATTTTTATTTTTTTATTTCTTTTTTTTTAACAATTTTAAATTTAAACCCAACTTTTTCAGACCCTACCTACTTGACGAGAAATATTTGAGGTTTTCTATGCTACATCGCGGGAAATTTTTCCCCAAATATTTTCCACCAGAGAGCAAAAATTAAGTATGCTTACAAACTTAATTGGATTTCCGCTCATAGCCCATCAAAAGACCAATAATTATGTCTAGTTTCGAGAAAAATATAAAAAGAGGATGGAAATGTTTCGGTTTCATCTTTTGAACCTCTGAGTGAAGATGTCTTAAAATTGAAGGCTGTGGCAAGACGCTGATTGCCCGAGCGGTGGCCAACGAGACTGGGGCCTTCTTCTTCCTGCTGAACGGGCCGGAGATCATGTCCAAGATGGCGGGTGAGTCGGAGTCGAACCTGCGGAAGGCGTTCGAGGAGTGCGAGAAGAACAGCCCGGCCATCCTCTTCATCGACGAGATCGACTCCATCGCCCCGAAGCGGGAGAAGACGCACGGGGAGGTGGAGCGGCGGATCGTGAGCCAGATGCTGACGCTGATGGACGGCCTGAAGCAGCGCTCCCACGTCGTCGTCATCGCCGCCACCAACCGCCCCAACTCCATCGACGCCGCTCTCCGCCGCTTCGGACGCTTCGACCGAGAGATCGACATCGGCATCCCCGACGCCATCGGACGCCTGGAAGTCCTCCGCATCCACACCAAGAAGATGAAGCTCGCCGAAGACGTGGACCTCGAGGTCATCGCCAACGAGTGCCACGGCTACGTCGGCGCCGACCTCGCCTCCCTCTGCTCCGAGGCTGCGCTCCAGCAGATTCGAGAGGTTCTTTCAACTTCTTCCCCCTCGTCATGACAAATGGGGCAAAGGTGAATGGGGTGGTTAAGAAAATGGAACTGATCGACCTGGAGGAGGACACGATCGACGCGGAGGTGCTGGACAGTCTGGCGGTGACGATGGAGAACTTCCGCTTCGCCATGGGGAAGAGCTCACCGTCGGCACTGCGGGAGACGGTGGTGGAGACGCCGAACATCAGCTGGGACGACATCGGGGGCCTGGCCAACGTGAAGCGGGAGCTGCAGGAGCTGGTCCAGTACCCCGTGGAGCACCCCGAGAAGTACCTCAAGTTCGGCATGCAGCCCTCCAGAGGCGTCCTCTTCTACGGACCCCCCGGCTGCGGCAAGACCCTCCTCGCCAAGGCCATCGCCCACGAGTGCCAGGCCAACTTCATCTCCATCAAGGGCCCCGAGCTACTCACCATGTGGTTCGGCGAGTCCGAGGCCAATGTACGCGACGTATTCGACAAGGCCAGGGCCGCTGCCCCCTGCGTCCTCTTCTTCGATGAGCTGGACTCCATTGCCAAGGCCCGCGGCGGGAACATCGGGGATGCCGGCGGCGCCGCGGACCGCGTCATCAACCAGATCCTCACCGAGATGGACGGCATGACTTCGAAGAAGAACGTCTTCATCATCGGCGCCACAAACCGCCCCGACATCGTGGACTCCGCCATCATGCGCCCTGGACGCCTGGACCAGCTCATCTACATCCCTCTCCCAGATGAGAAGAGCCGCATCCAGATCCTGAAGGCCAACCTCCGCAAGACCCCTGTCGCCAAGGACGTGGACCTGGACTTCATGGCCAAGACCCTCCACGGCTTCAGCGGCGCCGATCTCACCGAGATCTGCCAGCGCGCCTGCAAACTGGCCATCCGAGAGTCCATCGAGAAGGACATCGCCGCTGAGCAGGAGCGACAGACCCGACAGGCCGCCGGGGAACAGCTGATGGATGAGGACGAGCTACCCGATCCCGTCCCGGAGATCACTCGCGTACACTTCGAGGTCATCCTTCTTCTCCTCTCATCCCCTCTTCCACCAGTTCACCAGCTCTTTTGCAGGAGGCGATGAAGTTCGCGCGGCGAAGTGTGACAGACAACGACATCCGCAAGTACGAGATGTTTGCCCAGACACTCCAGCAGCAGCGTGGCTTTGGCTCCAACTTCAAGTAGGCCGATCCCTCTAAAGCTGTCTAAGATTGAAAATAGAGGTGAGCCTTGGCGCAGGTTTCCGGGGCAGGAGGGAGGCACGGGTTCAGGCGGCGCCCCCGCCAATGCTCCGCAGGATGACGAGGACCTCTACGGCTGAACGCCCTCTCATTTCCCCACTTTTCACCCCACTCTCCCTTCCTTGTATCTGTCTAGATTTTTGCTGGACGAGCATCTGCATTGTTTTCTGTATTTCCCAGTCAAAGCTTCCCTATTTACTCAATCGAGTTCTTTGCGTCGAGGTGTGGGATTCATTGTCTGATTTGTGTTTGTTCGAAGTATTGCGAAGAAATCGGGAATCTTTTCTCTTCAATTGGCGTTCAGCAAAATATTCTCTAACTAAAGGGCCTTTACGAACAAAATTCAGAGAGTGATCCATAAATGAAAGGGAAAAGGATGACAAAATTTATAGGTTAAATGCGCAGTCTAAATTTCCAAAATATAGTTTCTAATATTTTTTTAAACGGCACAAAGAATGTTGCGAAATAAAGATGAATGAAGGATGGGAATTGATCAGAGCTCAGAGTGATAGCGAATGCGAGTAAAGACAGCTCTTTGTACGCTATTGGGATTGACTTTGGGATCCTTGGAAAGCGCGCAACGGAAGCCCACATTTCCTGCAGTGTAGTAGTGGTGGCGCTTGGCCCTGCGAATTAAGAAATGAATGAATAGAGCCAGACAGAGAGTGGGAGCAAACCTTGACGAGACTCGAGCCCTTACAAGGTCTCCAGCGGTGCCTCGTCGGTTCTCCAGGTGGGAGCCGCCCTTGAGCACGAAATAGTTTTCCCTGCACCCTGCTCTGCTTCAGCCCCACAATCCATCGCAAACCACAAACCTAGTGTCGATGAACTTCTCCTCGCCTACGTGCCACACTGTGCTTGTCCACTCCCACACGTTCCCGATGAGATCATGGAAGCCTAGAGAATGAAAGAAGAAAATGTGGAAGGAGGCAGAGACAGTGTAAATGTGTACCCCATGCGTTCTGTGGGCGAAATGCTTGAACAGGGCTGGTGCCGTTGTGGCCGTCGCGAGCGGCGTCCAGCTCCGGCCAGGCGCCCTGCCACAGGTTCGTTCGCCCCATCTCGTATGTGTCGCCCCACGGATACTCCGCCACTACACACAACCTCACCCTTCACCCCTGCTCTATCTCCTCTCAGAAGCAAAGGGACTTTTGAGGCCTCCTCTGGCGGCAAACTCCCACTCCATCTCGCTGGGCAAGCGCTTCTTCACGCTCCAGCAGTAGGCAGCCGCGTCGCGCTTGCTCACGTGCACCACGGGGTGGTCCAGCAGCACCGGATTCAGTTTGCTCCCTGGACCTCGCGGCTGCAGATTCTCCCTTCTCCCACTACCTCCTTCTTGTCTGCCAGAGGAAGCAACGCGTCTCCAGGAGGCGCCGATGATGGGTATCATCCATGGAGTCTCGTTGCTCGGCCTGTGGTGCATGGCGCCCAGCAGATGCTCTGGGTGCATCAGGTAGCCCTGCAATGCTTCCCCCGCTACCTTGCGGCTAAGGCCTTTTTGAGATTTATGCTGACCTGAAAAACATGGCTCCATCCACGCGTCTCTGCATCTGTCTTATACCCGGGACGTTTGGTCAGGAACTGCCTGATGCGCAGCAATCATTGAGGTAAAGAAGATTGGCTTTTGAAAATGGCGAGTAACTGAAAATCTCGATTGGTCACTGGATAACGGTCGAGGTAAAATGCCTTCACGGCTGTCTCGTATGGTGGTGATTCTCCGTTTTTCCCATCTTTATCCTGTATTCCCATTGTAAACCTTCCGCCCTTTAATGCTGCACCCTTTAGTCACCTTATTTCATGAAAGGAAATAAAACTAACTTTGAGTTCAGCCATAGAAGCAACGCTGTTCGTTTGCCGCACCAGATTCAAGAAGAAGCAGAATAAAACCCATATTTCACTGACCATATTTCAATAAATACTAAACAGAAACGGTTATAAAGCTTAGGCTTTGGTTAAGTGACTCTTGTGCAGGGTATTTGGAGCAGTTGGAATGAATTGTTGGGTTTGGTGACGCGTAGCCTCCAACAAATAGCCAGCATCTATTCCCAGGCCACATGTTACCCCGTTTCCGTCCGCCCCTCATGTTGTCTCTTCTTTTTAGCTTCTTTCCTCTTTTCTTCTCACCAATGAAACTATGAAATGTTTCCCCATCAAATAGAATACAAAAATAAAATGCATTTAAAATGCACAAAATTTGCGGGAGGCGGTTTGGCAGCGTGTGAACTCTTGAGTTTAAACAAGTTATCACGCGCCATATCACGAGGGGAGAAAACAGCGATCAAAACAAGCTTAACACAGTTCATAGTCAGAGAAAGGAGTGGTATTATTCAATATTTATGCTCGTGGGAAACACGCAAAGTCTTTGGATTGTAGTTTCAAAATTTATGCTACGCAAATAGACTTAATGGGGTATTTTCTAAAGGCGGAAGAGTCGAGGAGGGAAGTGGTGACACCAACGAATCGAAGGATTGTTCTGGACGCCAAATGCTGGCTATCCGAGAACAACGCAAGCCTAAGGTAACCCCTTTCCCTTCTGTCCTTGTGGAAAAGCTGCATTTGATTGACTGAAGGCAGTACAATTACGATGAGACTGACCCAGTGCAAAGGCGTGTTTTCGAAACCTACGAAGCGATGCACCGAGAGCAAACCGTCGATTTTGTCCGTTGCAAAAAAGCTGAATGGGGTATGAGAGTATCAAAAGGCTGATAAAAGCATGACAGGCAAGTTTAGGCAAATTCGACCATGCGGAGATGACGGTGATGGAAGCGTTGGACTTGCTCAATGACTTGGTGGACGAATCCGATCCAGACGTCCACGTCCCCAACATCTACCACGCTTTCCAGACTGCCGAACGTGCGCGCCAAGAACATCCTCAAGAGGTAGTTGATCTGCCTTTTTATGGCCTTTTACTTTCAATACTTACATTTTCACAAAAATGCTTTATGAGTCTGACTCAAAATTTACTTCGTTTCGATTTGATTTTTAAAAATGTTTGAGGACTGGTTGCATCTGACTGGGCTGGTGCACGACTTGGGTAAAGTGATGGGACTCTGGGGTGAGCCTCAATGGGCCATCGTTGGCGATACTTTCGTCGTCGGCTGCAAGCCCGCCCCTTCCATTCTCTACGCTGCTCAAACATTCCTCCACAACCCCGATATCCGAGATCCTCGCTACAAGTTCCCAATCTTGACCCTTATGGCTCCCTCCCATTTCACAAATAGTTGAAGCACAAAGTACGGAATGTATGCGCCGAACTGCGGACTGGATTCCGTTCACCTGTCCTGGGGCCATGATGAGTACTTCTACACCGTTCTTCGCAACCACAAAGGTTCCTTCGCTGAAACTTTAATGGAGGGAAGAGAAAATTGACTGGACAGAGTGCAAACTGCCAGAGGAAGCATTGTACATCGTTCGATTCCACAGCTTCTTCCCTTGGCACTCTCACGGAGACTACTGGCACCTCGCCAACCAAAAGGACAGCCTCATGTACTACTGGATCAAGGAATTCAAGCTTAGCCTTCTGCCTTACTACTGCTTGCTGAACTAATCTGGATACTTTGCAGCAGATACGACACATACTCTAAGATTGATGAACTGCCAGATATTGAAAAGCTCAAGCCTTATTATCAAAGTCTCATTGATAAGTATATACCTGGCAAAATTCGTTTCTGATACAATTTGCGGCGACAAAAGGTATGGCCACAGATTCTGCAGTTCTGCACCGTTTTGGTCAGACATCATGAGCACATTATTTGCCTTGTTTTCATGTTTTTTGATTGAAGACCGCGATTTTGGCCAATTTTTCGACAGTTGGAAGAATAAAGAATCACCACATGAATCGTTGCAGAGCGTGGGGCTCCTGAGGCCAAATAAAAGGTCGATAAAGAAACAAATATAGGCTAACTAAATTCACTACCAAAAACAAAATGCTTTCTAGCGTCAACCGCCATCTGAAAACGCAAGCCAGTCTTGATAAACCAGTGGAGATGAAAGGAAAAACCTGTCGAAATGAGGTTGAAGGTGGAGACGAAAGATGAGGTAGGGAAGGATGAAGTAGCGAAACTCGAGCAGGCGGTTTGGTATGACATAGGCAGCAAAGCAGATGGCAAAGCCTAGACGCCAAGCCTGTGCCTGGCCCTTGAGAGCCCTGGCAAGGATGCCGGCCGCTGCGGCATAGCCGGGGATCAGTAGGAACTTGGCACTCCAGTGTCTCAAGGCCCAGATGGTGATGTTGGAGGGAGGGTGGCTGGACTGAAGAGTGGCGGAACCTCTTGAACCAGTTTTTCCAGATGTAGAAGGTGTAGTGTCGGTTGTCGGCCAGGAGGTAGGGATGATCGTAGCTCAGCCCGGCTATCGTTCCCGCCATTGACAGCACTACGCACAGCCACAGCTTTGGCCGACTCATCCACTCAGCCAGCACTTCTCGAACACACCTGCACTTCCGAATATATCTTCAGCTGCGAGATAAGACAACAATAGTGAGCGGGAATAGTTGCTCTGTTGGCCATTATCTCGCCTATAAGGATGAAAGCGATGGGATGGGTGACCGAGGAGAGAGAAGAAGTGGAGCAGTGGTGGCGGCAATGAAAGCGAAAGCATAGTAGAGCTGAGGCGCGTGGAAGGTGATTCCATGTGCGTCTTTGTCGCCGAGTGCGAGACTGCCTCCGTTGCCGATGACGAAGGCCAGGAAGCCAATGGCCAGGAAGATGAAGCCTCCTAGACGCGAGAACAGTTGACTCAACAGATCCGTGCATCGCCACGGCTCTCGCTCCAGTATCCTCCACACACTGCTCATCATCTCCACCAGACTCTGCCTACCTCCATCTTTAAAGCAGCTAAGAATAGGTGAGGGATTGGAAGATGAAGAGGATGACTCTGTTTGGCAGCTGGGCGGTGGGCGTGAAGAAAGTCGAGGATGAGCTGATGGGCGGCGAGGCCGGCAGCAAAGGCGACCCAGACGATGTTGCTCTGGCGCATAAAGAGGGCGGCGGCCCCGGCGACAGCGGCGAAGACGAGGATGCGGAGGCGGACGAGGAGGAGCATAGCCAGGACGGCATTGACGCTGGCCAGGTCCGTGTAGTAGAGGAGGCTGGTGAAGGCGAGGACGGGGAAGAGGCTGATGTTGGCAGCCTCGTGGAGGGAGATGGAAAGCTGGCGCTGTCCCTGCTCCCGCCTCAGATGGTAGGCGAATAGGAATAGGAGGGCGGCGTGGAAGGCGTTGAGGGTGCGGAGGAGCGGGAGACGGCAGAGCTGGGCGACGGGGAGGCCGGAGGCGCTGGCCATCGGCTGCAGCATGAGCAGGGAGGCGTAGTAGAGGCCGGGCGGAGTGGTGATCTTGGGGTCCCAGGAGGACCAACGGCCGGCGCAGTAGGCTTGGGTCTGGCGGACGTGGAAGATCTCGTCCATGTAGGGCGCCGGGACCTCCTCGTTGACGGCGCCGATGAGGAGGAGGAAGACGGCGAAGACGGACAACGTGGAGCCCGCCACGGCCACCAGCTCTCCCGTCCCTCGCATCCCTGTCACCCCCTGCCTATTTCATTGAGGCCTGTTCGTTTTCAATCACTTCGCTGCTAAGATTCTGCCACGTGTGGGTGTGCCCTGGAGGCGCATAGCAACATGCTTATGCTGACTTCCAATTGGATGGAAGGCGCATTTGAAGTGCGCGGTTGGGGCCTGGAATGGTGTGTGTGCAGAGAGCGCGCAGATTAGCAAAGGCCGCCCGCGGCGTGCCTGGCAAGCGAAGTAGAAGAGGCGCGCAGTTGGTGCGAGGAGTGTTAGTGTGAAGAAGGTTGGTGAAGTAGAAGGCTGCGAGGATGCCGAAGGGAGTGTACCCGCGACGGAAGAAGGCGGAGAAGGAGGAGGTGGTGGTGAAGGAGGAGGAGTCCACGGGGTCGGAGGAGGGCGTGGAGGAGGAGGACGAGGATGGGAAGGAGGAGAGCGAGGAGGACGAGAAGCCCACAAGGCGGCGGCGAAAGAAGCGGAAGGCGCTGTTCACGCGGGAGAAGCCGGCCAGGCGCCAGCGGGCCATCGAGCGGGCGGCGGAGCGAGCACAGCGTCTCAAGGAGGCCAAGGAGAGAGCTGAGAGAGGAGAGACTGAGCCTGAGCCCGATAAACCTGAGGAGGAGAAGGAACTCATCTTCCCCAAACCATCGCGCCAGCTTCTCCGATCTTTCACTCCGCTCCAGCTGCTCCTTGACTGTCTTCTCCGCACCTTTCATCGCAAGGATCCTGAGGAGTACTGGGTATCCCATTCGTTGCAGCACTTTCCAATGGTCAGTGTTCAGTGGCAGGTATTTGCAGGTTTTCCCGGTGACAGAGGATGATGCACCGGACTACGCGGAGGTGGTGTCTGAGCAGATGAACTATTTCACCATGCGGGGGAAAATTGATCGCAATGAGTACCCGAATCTGGAAGCATTCAAGGTTCTCTTTCCCTGCAAATGGTCGATGATGCATTCATAGGATTGATTTATTGTGCAGGATGACATTCAGCTGATCCTCAAAAATGCGCTAGGTTTAATTTTCACTTCACGTTTCTATATTTAAACTTACATTCTCTTCTTTTAGATTACAACAAGGCGAACACGGTTTACTGGGCTGCCGCCAAGAAGCTGGAGCAGATGGCCAACTTCTACTTCAGCAGAGTTCCTCTACCCTTTTTCTCCCCTTTTTTGCTTGAGCGAAAAACAACTACAGAACTATCTGCTGTCCTTGGCGCAAAAGCACCCGTTCATCCGGGATATCCCAGCCGAGGAGCTGGGCATGCGTCTACCCGAGCCTCTGCTACTCAATCCTCCCCCGCCCCGCACCAACAGGCTTCCCATTCTCCCACACTCTTTGCCCTGGTAGAAGGAAGGCAGGCTTTAGGTCTGAGGCTGTGGTGGACGACGTCGGCGCAGACGAGGTCCTGGCCCAGGCTCAGGCCGCTGCCGCCACCGCCAAGCGCAAACTGGCCACCTTCCGACCCAACTGCAAAGTCTACCTTCTCCACCAACTCCTCTCACCCTACCGCAACCCCTCTATTTCAGCTGGGCTTCGCCAACCGAAAGGAGGACGGAACCACGGTGCTCAACATCATCACTCCTGAGTCTCTGGCAGATGAGAGGGTGGAGAATGGGGAGCCAGGAAAGAAGCGTCAGATCACGCTCGGCGACATTGTTCCCAGGCCCAAAGAGGTTCCCGTCTTTTCATTCCAAGAATTGGAGTAGGGAAAGGGAGAACTGGTGGCTGAAGGGTAACCCGGGCTTGGCGCCGTGGTCGGAGAAGACGGAGAAGCTGCTGACGCCCGCCACCTTCCTCAACTACGGCCCCTTCGCCTCCTTCGCGCCCAGCGTGGACTCCACCTGGGCCACTCTCAGCCCCGACCTCTCCGCTAACCTACTCTCCACCTACGCTGAGCCCGACGCTGTCGAGTACGCCTGGAGGTGCCCCATTCTTCATCACTTTCTCATTCCTTCATTCCACTTAGCCCCGTTTCAGTCTGCGCAACTTTGTGGCAGAGTCCGGAGACTACCTGATCGGAATGGTGGACTCCCTTCTGGACACCCTCACCGGCGGCGAGCATTCCAAGATTCACGGCAACGCCCTCAGTCAGCTGAAGAAGGCCGAGGGTTGGCAACACTCAGCCCCCCTTTTTCCTAACAACCTCAGTGAAAGAAGTAGTTCAGTGGAGGAGGGTAAGATGGAGGCGCCGGACTGGGACAGCCTGCGCAGTCTCGGGGACCTGGGCATCGACGTCTCCTTCCTGGAGGCTCTGGGAGCTCCGCCTGCACCCAAGGCCTCTCCTCTACAGGTTCCTCCTGCTCCCGCTGATGGTGAAGGGGGTGAAGAAGTGTGAATGTAGGAGTCGGGGCGGCTGCTGGGTGAGTTGGAGGCAGCGCAGATGGCGCGTCTGTCGCGTCCGCCGGGGCTCAGTCTGACCAACGTGCGGGGGCCGGACCAGGGAGAGGTGGAGCTGGCGGGTGCAGTGGTGCAGAAGCTGAGCACGGCCGCGGCCTCTGTGAAGCCCAGTGATCTGGTGGGTGAGAAGGAGATCCGGGAGTGCCTCGGCATATCTGACGACATCGACATGGATGTCCTCAACGAGTTTCTAGTTCCCGAATAGTCTCCTATTTTGTTTTATTCGTTCCTGCTCATTTTCATTTCATATGTCTGATTGTGCTGTAGTAACTTGTTATGTTTGTTCTATACATGATGTTTGCCATTTATTTTTGTAAGATAAACAAGTGAAAGAAACTAAAAAGTGAACTAAGCATGGACGAACTAAGAACAAACAAAATCAATGCTTCTTAGTCAGGGCCTGAGAATGGTATCCTTGGAGGTGACGGCCTTGTCTAGAAGGTCGCCGAGTAGCTCATTGAGGCGGGCAACCATGGGCCGTGGGTCTTCCAACAACCCCGCTGCCACCATCGCATTGTCGTACACCTACAGCAACAATCAATCTGCATTACGTAGTCAGTAGTCCCAAACTCCTCTCACCTGGTCCAGGATCTGCTCAGCCAGACGGGGCTCGTTCTTGCGCAGCTGTGCAAGGCCGCGCATGATGGGATGCTTGGTGGAGACTTCGAGGCGCGGCTTGAGCATCATGTAGCGCTGTTCCTGGCTCAGCTCGGCCTGGGTGCGGATGAAGTGGCGGGCGGCGCCCATCTCCTCCACCGTCACTATCGCCGGGTGCTTGCTCAGCCGCCCAGATGCCTTGATGCTGGCCACCTAAGCTCCCCCCTATATTAGCCCTCCAAATAGGCCGGGGATGGGCCAAAAGGGAGCCTTTTTGGAGCCGAGAGTGAGCTGGATCCATTGCAGGAAGGCGTCGGACTCGCGTTTGCTCAGCGGGGAATCTGCCTCGTCCTCAGCTTCCGTCTTCGCCACCGACTTCTCCACCGACACCAGATTCTTGCCCTTGTACTGGCCCAGTGCCAACAGCACCACCTCACAATCATCATCCAGGGTTTCTATTCCCATTTTGTGGGAAGAGAATTGGAAACCTCATCGTAGGGTTCGTAGCAGAAGAGAATTTCGTGCTTCCGCTCTCGCAGAGCCTCCAGGTAGGGCGATCCCTCTGCCAGCTCTCGGGTAGGGGCACAGAGATAGTAGATCTCCTTCTGTTCATCTTGCGACGAGGCCAGGTAGTCGTCAAGGCCCACCTGAGGAGATCACGTCTTCATGTCCTGTCAGGACTGAAGAGGCTTGGGGTACTTTGACGCCGCGACGTTTGTCAGAGGACTCGTAGAGGAGGAGGGAGGCGATGTCCTCCTTCTCCGCCTGGTCGCTGGAGGAGATGATGGCTTCCTTCAGGTAGAGGCCGAAGTCCCGGTGGAACTCCTCGAACTTCCCCGCATCCTTGCTCTTCTGGCTGAGCAGGAACTTGCGGACTCTGGAGTAGGAAATGATTGCTGAGGAATGGGAAAGGGGTGGTGAAGAGAAGGCATGAAACCTGGCACCGATGACGTCGCGTATTTTGCGAATGAGAGCGGACTGTTGGAGGAGCTCGCGACTGAGGTTGAGGGGGATGTCCTCGCTGTCTACCACACCCTTCATGAAGCGGCACCAGCGCGGCACGATGTCCTGGCTCCGAGACTGGATCAGCACCTTCCTCAAACATACTCCAGCCTAGACCAGGAGAGTGGAGAGAAGGGGCAGAAGGGGGAGACCGTGAGTAGAGGGCGACAGCAGTGCCCTGACCGCCGGCCGCCGCCTCCGCCGCCAGCTCGAACATCGTCGGCTTCATCTCCGGCACGTACAGCACCGCTTGGATCCTCACCTACACTCTCTTCCCTTTCTCCTCCTCCTCCCTCTTCCATCCCTCAGAGTAACCGGAGCGTCGAGATTGAAGTGCATGGTGTAGCGCGGTCGATCAGTTGCGTGTGCGGTGAACTTGTAGAACTCCTCGTGCTGCTCTCTATTCACCTGATCTTCTCTCCTTTTTCACCGTTTGCTTGGAGAGAAAGGGGTAATAGTAGAACCTGGGAAGGCTGCATGGCCCAGATAGCCTGGAGTGAGTTGACGCGGGTGCCATTGAGGTAGATGGGAGAGGCCACGAAGTTACTGTACCGCTTTATCACCTCCTCCACCTTCTTCTCATCTAGGAGAAAATAATGCTCATTATTCCAAAGCTGAGGGCAGGTGTGAGTTAACCAGCAAATTCCGCGTCATCGCCGGGATTGAGGTGGAGGACGATTTTAGTGCCCGGCTCCAATCCCTCTACCTCTTCGATTTCGTAGAATCCGGACCCGTCAGAGCTCCAGTGGACGCCAGGGGATCCTGCAAATTACATGCTAATGAATGAATGCTCAGTAGCACTACAGAAGCCTACCCGGTTGATAGCTGCGAGTATAGACATCCATTCGGTTAGCCACCATGAAAGCGGAATAAAAACCCACTCCGAACTGACCGATGATGGCCTCTGCACTGCCTGTCAAGCAATGCCTTTCTTACATTCCATTTTTGACCGCGGAGCGGCCCGAAGGGCCGCTCCGCGGTCTATAGAGGTTACTAAACTTTTGTCCTCAGGTATATATATATATATATATATATATATATATACTAGTAATATAGGCCAGTGGCCGCGCTACGCGCGGTCACCAGTAGAGTTAAAGTTTTGTGACCAGTGATAGCCCTTTAAATCTCCCTCCAATATAACTACTTTTCAGAAAAACAGAATTTTCAGATAGGCACAATTTTAGGCACAATGATTTTAGGCACAAGAATTTTAGGCACAATGAGACCCTTACTGCATCGTGGCGTTTCCAGCCACAAGACAGCATAAAAGGCTCAAAGAACATGTGTGAACATTCAATGTCGATGTTCATCATTCGCATAGCCTGAGAAAATGCTGTCTCAATCGTGCCTTGAAGAATTACTTGATTTATCCCAAATACATCAGACTCCTGGGTAAGTCAAACATCGAAAAATTGACATCAGTCATTTGATTTTTTTTCAAATATTTTACAAAACACATTAAAAATTAACTAATGGATTATAAGCAGAACTGTTATAGCTTTAATTTAAAAAAAAATCCGACAGCAAAAGTTCAAAAATGAAGGAGCTATGAAGTTTCAAAGTCAAAAAATCGCCAAAAATGGCAAAATTCGGCACGTTTTTCAATTATTTAATGTTTTTAACTTCTTCCATGCATGGAGCAGCCCAAAAATTATTGAATAACTTGTCAAAAGCCAAACATAGAACTATAATATGCCAAGATAACTAAAGAATCCAGGTGGCGCCGAGACCCCCCCTAAAATGGCATCACGCGTATTATATAAGATATCTGGAAATGCTGGCCCCGGGCGAATTCTCAACGGATCTTGACAAACTTTTTTTTCCCTGAAAGGTAATGCTATTTTAGGAAGATCTGGAGGGGTGGAACTGGTTTCCGAGCATTTGAAACATTACTTTTTTGGGTAGAAAGTTTGAAAAATGGGGTATGTTGAGAAATGGCGAATTCTAAACGGATTTGGACAAACTTTTTTTTGCTGAAAGGTAATAACATTTTAGGAAGATCTGGAGGGGTGGAACTGGTCCCGCAGCATTTGAAACATTTCTTTTTTGGGTAGAAAGTTTGAAAAATGGGGTATGTTGAGAAATGGCAAATTCTCAACGGATTTTCACAAACTTTTTTTTTGCTGAAAGTTAATAACATTTTAGGAAGATCTGGAGGGGTGGAAATGATCCCGGAGCATTTGAAAGGGTAGAGATTTTGAAAAATGGGGTATGTTGAGAAATGGCGAATTCTCAACGGATTTGGACAAACTTTTTTTTTGCTTAAAGGTATTAAGTTGTGGAGGAGGGGGGGAGCTCCGCGGTCACCTATTGCGCTCTGCGCCATATACTTGTTACTTTAACATTCCTGAACCTTTGTTTTCGGCAATAGTCTGGAGAAACTCCTTGGACCCCGATCTTGCAATGGTGCCTAGACTTGAAATGACCTGAAAAAGAGGGCATCTAGAAGAATGTAGAAGAAAGGGGCGATAACCTCGCTTTTGGTCATGCCGACGCCAGTGTCTTGGAAGGTGAGCGTCCGTGCCTCCTTGTCCGTCGTCAGCTGAATCTCCAACGCCCGCCCTACAAACCTCTATTTGCTATATATGGGTAAAATTGGGGGGGGGGAGACCCTCTTCGGCGTTTTCGTGCTGGAGTCGAATGTAGCGGAGCTTCTCCAGGGCGTCTGAGGCGTTGGAGATGAGTTCGCGGACGAAGACCTCCTTCTCTGAGTACAGGGACTTGGCCACTATCTCCAACAGCATCTTCGTCTCTGCCTGGAACTCTCGTCGCTCTCCTCCACCACTCGCCTCCTCTGCCTCAAGTCATCCTTCTGTCTTTTCACCAGCCCTCATCTCAGCTTCTCATTTACCTGACTCTGCGTCGCCAAGCATCTGAGGCTTGGCCCCTGAGTGCGCTGACTCATTTCCATCAGCGGCAAGGCCGCTATGGACGGGCGAGGTTGCCTGGCTAGGAGCCTGGAGCAAACTCCCACCAATCTTCCACTCTGACGCAGCATTTCTATATCCTCTGCTTTTTTTCACCTTTGCCCAATCTTCCTCTTTCTCTTTACAGTGCCTTCATTGTCGTCAAATGATGCAATCCACGGATTGAAAAGCAGCGAAAAGTGGTAACAAATTTATCGTGAAACAAGACCAAACAAATGGGTTAAAGTAAATGGTATAAAATGAGATGAATATAGAGATTAGAAAGGGAATCAGAATCTGGAGGGATAGTCGCGTCCCCTGCCGTAGCGCCCGCCGCCACCGAAGCCGCCCATTCCCATGTCTCGATCCCGTCCCCTTCCATACCTTCACAGAGACTGGTTGTAGTGAGTAATGGGGGGCAAAGAGATGAGAAGGAAGAACGTGGGTTCAGGGGGCGGAGGACGCATGCCGGGAACGGTGATGGCGACGTCGATGTAGTCCCCGATCTCGAACTTGAGGGCGGCGAGTGTTTTGTTGTCGTCGAGGCCGCGGGTGCCAGCGCAGGTGGAGCCCACCTCGCGCACCTTGTACTCGGGGGCTCGCAGGTCGGGGAAGACGATGGCGAAGTCGTAGACGGTACCCTTCCGCCGCGCCTCCGGGTTCACCTCCTTGATCAGACTCGTCAGCTCCCGCAGACTGCAGTCCATCCTGCAAGGGCACATTCTGCTGCTGGGAAGGAGGGGAAGGAAGAGATGAGGAAGGAGACCAGGTGTAGATCTGAAGTTCGTTGGCGGGAACGTTGCCGCGGTGATACTCGTTCATGCTGTTGTGCCGCCCATTCGCACAGAAGACGCGCAGCAGCAGAGGACATGTCTCAAGCCCACCTTTGCATCAGCTAATCCATACCGACTGGAAATCAGCAGAAACCTTTTCACGGTCCACGGGCTTCTGCTCTTCCGTCTCCACCGTTCCCACGTTCGACTGGATCATCCCTGCTCTTGGCTCTCTTTCTACCTGGCACCAGTGGGCAATGTGTGCCAAGAAGAGAAGAGACTGAAGCAAATGCGAGGTTCAGACGAAGCGCTTGGGCTCACGCAGGGCGCGCACAATTGCGCACACACCCTTCATCCCGTCTGCGCATTTCTCCTCTCAGCAGCCTGTATTTGT
>JASANA010001541.1:0-36668 GCA_030248095.1 Ptycholaimellus sp. GST1_10 | reverse complement strand
ATTTGAGCCCAATTTCGGCGCGTCCCTCCAGCTGCTGAAGGTTGAGATCGGGGGCGACGACCAGTCAACAAGTAGCTGCTTGCATTATCTCCTAAAATGAAGCTTAGAGCGTCAATTGGCAGCCGGGAGTGAATCCTCGCACCAGCACGACCCCTGGGATCTCAACTGCAACCGCGGCTATGAATGGTGGCTCATGAAGGAGGCCAAAAAGGTCCTTTCTCACACGAACAAACCAAAAGTATAGTAGTTATAGTTTGTTTTTTAATACGTTTTCCTTTTTTCTTTTTATACTATTCTTCAATTTCATCAGATTTTGTTTCAGAATTATTTTATGAGAACTCATGAATTGAAAAAAATTGACAGAGGAACGAAGCAATAAAGCTGTGGGGCCTCGCCTGGGCTTTTCCATGGTTCCTGGGACCGGCGATGGGCCTACGCAATAGCCCAGGGCCCTGGGAGGATCGCCAAGCCACCGCTGAATACCTTGTAGAATGGCTCCGCTGTGCTCGCAATGCTCATGGCCTCGAAATCGACTACGTCGGGGTCCATTCCCAATGCCTCTCTGATTGTCCTAGAACCTGAAACTAAGCCCCGCCCCAAAAATATGACGGCCAATCTTCTTCCTGCATGAGCCTTCATTCTTTAGTGATCTATTTTGAAAAAAGAAACCTTTTGAAGCACCAACTTATCGGCCACCCTATTTTATGCCTGTAATCTGCAATGAGCAAAGTACTCTGCAGGATTGGAACGAGAATCGGCCGGATTTCGACTTTCTGCTGGTGCTTAGACTTGAGGGACAAGCTAAGTGCCGATGTGACTGGGTTGCAGGTGCTTCGGCAAGCTCTAGACAGGAACCATTTTGAGAATGTGATGATAGCAGCGCCAGATGCGCATGAGTTCGACGACTTCCTCCGCATCTACAACAACGCCTCCCTCCGAAACAGCATCTACTCCTACGGGCACGCCTCCTATTTTCATGCTTTTTACAACCATAGCTGAAATTTCGGCAAAATGCATTGAATGATAGGAACCAAATTGGAGACTTTCCGGCACGCCTTTAGCATTTCAATATTCCAAAATTCCATTTGATCCTAGTCTAACAGCCTGAGCCTCTCCGTCTATACTTGCAGCGTACACTACGAGGGTACTTATTCCCCGCCGTTCGCCTACGAAAGCGACATGCCACTGTGGTCCTCCGAGGACTTTGGCACCAAGAACGACGACCTGGGGGCCGGCTGTTGGGCCAGGGTTCTTCTTCTATCCCCTTCTTCACTCCTCAATCATCATCTTCCCTGTCATTACAGCTGCTGAATCGGAACTACGTCACTGGTCGCTTCACCAGCACCACGGCATGGAACTTGATCTCCTCCTACTATTACCTCCTTCCTTACGCTCGCAGCGGCCTCATGGACGCCTACACTCCATGGAGCGGCCACTACGATATCCAAAATCCCCTCTGGATCACCGGTTCCATATCAAAACCCGTCTAATTTCGGCTTGCAATTTACTCTCCAAATCAGTAATTATCTGTGTTTGGCCCTAAGCCTCGTTCAAATGTGAGGCCAACATTGACAGCTCACACGACGCAGTTCACGCAAATCGGCTGGCACTACCTGCAGCATGGGGCTGGGGTGGGGAACTTTTCGCACCAGGGCAGCTATGTTGCCCTCACGGACCCCAGCAGGACTCAGCTCACAATCATTGTCGAGTCTATGGTCAGTTCTATCCTCTACCTTAGACCTTTTGCTCATTTACTTGACAATGCAGACCCCCGAACATTCGTTGTGCTACCGCTCCAACCCACCGAACTACGCCGTGGAGCCCCAGAGAGTGGCCTTCCGCCTTGAGGGCTCCTTTGTTGATGCTGCTCTGCTTTGCATTGTAGGTTTAGTAGGTTTTCTGCCTCTTTCAGGCTAATATCCAAGAGCTGCACCATTGGTCTACCCACCTCAAATACGATGGCTCCGTCAGCCAGGTCTTCATCGACGAAGGCACTGTTCCGGTGCGCCAGAGCTCTTTAACGCTTTATATTACCAAAACGCTAAAAAATATTGCTCAGAAAATTGTTACATTGCTTCGAACAATCATAGAATGAGTGAAGGCTTGGAGGTGGTGGATGGGGAGGTGAATCTGGATCTAAAGCTGGACGCTGTACACACGTTTAGCACCCTCAGCAGTGGGCAGAGAGGGAGCTTTCCGGACCCACCGCGCGACACTCCGCTGCCCCTTCCCTACCATGAGAACTTTGAAGGTTCCTTGAATATATCTGAAGGACATGGAAGCAAAATAAAATAAAATTTGGCAGACAACTTGGTAGATTCAGAGCCGGAGTTGCTAGCGCAGCAAGTCGGCGCATGGGAGGTGGTGCAGGAGGTTGCCTTCATTTTCGCATTTTTGCGCGGCCGCAGGCCGCCTGCCGCGGCCCTATATGTCATAATTGGAACACAGAACACTTGGAACACTTGGAACACTACTGGAACACTTAGAACACTTCAATTTTAGCCAGCTTAAATGGAACACCAGTACTCGGCAGTGGCTAGTAAATGTTCTGGGCATGGGAGGTTTATTTTTCCACCTTTCTACAATCACACTAAGTCTCCCTGTGCCCCACAGTTGGAAAGAGCACATTTCTTAAGAGGCAGTTTTATGAAGTGCTCCAAAAAGCATCCAACTAATTGGAACACTTGGGCCACATTTTTGATTGGTGTTCCACCTAATTTTCACTAAATTGGAACACTGATTGTGTTCCAAATGGACTGTTTTTGGATAAACTTATCTAGCTCATCTTATACTGCTTGAACCTCGGATTTTCCAACTGTAGGGGCAGAGGGAGACTTAGTGTGATTGTAGCAAGGTGGAAAAATGGACTTCCCATGACCAGAACATTTACTATCCACTGCCGCGTACTGGTGTTCCATTTAAGGTGGCTAAAATTGAAGTGTTCTAAGTGTTCCAGTAGTGTTCCAAGTGTTCCAAGTGTTCTGTGTTCCAATTATGACATACAGCCCTGCCGCGGAGGGCAGGGCAGTCATGCGTAGCCTAGCATGCGAAGCATGCTAGGCGAAGCGTAGGGGCCGTAGCACCCGTGCCCGGAGGCCGGAGGAGCTCTGGCGCCCTGCCCGAAGCGGCGGGCGGCCAAGGCCCGCTTAAGCTGTTACCCTATTTTTCGTCCGTCATTCGGCATATATATATTTGTGTGTTCGCGGCCACTACTCCACGGTTTTTCAATGAAATTGGCTGATTTTTTGCATGAAGGTCCGTCTGGGTGGTGGTTCGGGGAGTTTTTTTTGGGATCGACGCCATTTTGATTGGTTCTTGATTTATGGTCAAAGACCTCGAAATTGGAGACCTTAAAATTCGAAATTTTTTTCGAAAAATTTCATTTTACTTTTATTAATTATTCATTAAATCGCATTAAATGCCTCAGAAACCAAAACTGGACCGATAAAAGTTTTTTTTACTGTTGTTTGATAATCATTGTCATTTCATTGCTTAACGTAGTGGACAAGGCCGCGCATCTCTTGGCAACAGCCGAGAATACCTTGTTTACAATGGCCTTGCACAAGCCAGTATAAGCCCAAGACTGGGAATAAGACAAAGCGAAAGTTCAGGACGGGAACAAGTTCGTCCGCCAGAAGGTGGGAACAAAGCCACTCAGTTGGTGCTCTGAAATGCGCAAAAACCACACCTGGCCCTACGCTGTCATTGGGGACGGAACCACGTTCACACTTTTCATCTTCATCCGCAATCTTGCTTCCGATGTTTGAATTTGAATAAATCCTAAGAATCTCTGTCCCTTTTCAGCGCTAAGTCATCTTTAACGATTCTAGGCTAAAAATACCCTGGCTAAAAGTACCCCGGCTAAAAGTACCCCGGCGAAAAGTACCCACGGCTAAAAGTACCCACGGCTAAAAGTACCCACGGCTAAAAGTACCCATGGCTAAAAGTACCCCGGCGAAAAGTAATTTTTTAATGGGCCTTGTTTTCTTTGGGTACTTTTTCTAGATACTGCATCCCTAATTGGTTTAGCTATAGTTTTCCATTAAAATTATCTTCAATTTCATTTTTTAAAAAGCAAGTAATAATTATCTGGGGCACAGTGGATTAAAATTACAAGATGGTTTTTCCCAGTTTCGCCACTTTTATATTTGAAGTTCATTTGTTCAGGTAATATTGTACAAAAATTTGGCATATTGCATCGTTTAAATCAATATAATGAAAAAATGACATTTTTAGATAAAAAAAATGAAATTAAAATAAAACAAAAGTGAACTAGACAATTTTTGCGCGGCCGTAGGCCGCCTGCCGTGGAGGGCAGGGCAGTCAGAGCTCCGTAGGCCGGAGGGCATGGGTGCGGAGGCCCCGGAGCGTAGCCTAGCATGCGAAGCATGCTAGGCGAAGCGTAGGGGCCGTAGCACCCGTGCCCGGAGGCCGGAGGAGCTCTGGCGCCCTGCCCGAAGCGGCGGGCGGCCAAGGCCAGCTTAAGCAGTTACCCCATTTTTGCGTCTGTCTGTCCGCATCTTATATAATACGGGTGATGCCATTTTGGGGATGGCCTTGGCGCCGTATGGTTTCTAATCAAATCGTGGCACATGATAGCTTTTTGGATAGATCTCAGTGAGTTCTTTAACATATGCAGGGAAGTCCTCGCCATTTTTCCTTTGAAAAAAATTGTGATTGAAAACGTTCTCAATTTTGGCCATTTTTAACTTTGAAACTTGCTTGCTCATCCAATTTTTGACTTTTCTTGTCGGACTTTTTTTTCAATTCAAGGCAAAACAATTCTGTTCAAGACCATTAATTTACTTTTTCACTTTTTTGATATTATTTTTTTAAAAAATTGCATTGAGTGAAGTCAATTTTCGCGATTTGGGCTCTACTCAGTGAGCTGATGCTGCAAGGTATTCATAAGTAAGAATATGCAGATGTTCAATTCCAGAGGTCAAGTTGACTGTGTGCGAGGCTAACAGTCATAGATCTTTTTAACTTGCATTTCTGATCAGTGGATGTTCCAATCTTCCAAAACTGGTTGAATTTAATATTTTGACTTTTCTTTTGTTGAGATATAAAATTAATTTCATTTCAGTAAATATTATTGATGCCCGGGATCAACAGACTCGATTCATTGCTTTTGAAAGAAGAAATAAAAAGAATGATGTGATTTCATATGATATGAAGAAATGAAGTGTGGCCCCCCGAAGCGCGGCCACTGACCCATATTACTAGTATATATATATATGTGTCTTTCCGGGGGCAGACCTCCGCGGTTTTTCAACGAAATTGGCTGATTTTTTGCATGAAGGTCCGCCTGGGTGGTATCTCCAGGCCATTTTTTGCGCTTGGCGTAATTTTGCGTTTTTCGCACAAAACCTAAATTTTTGATGTTTCACAATACGAAAAATCATAAATCACTGGTTTTTCAATGAAATTTGCTGAATTTTTGCAGGAACGTCTGGCTAAGTAATATCTTGAAGCTGGCAAAAGGAATTTTCGAAATATTTATTATTTATCGATTTATTGCAAAAAACCTAAATCTTGATGTTTCAAAATTTTGAACATGCATAAATCTATGGTTTTTCAATGAAATTAGCTGATTTTTGGTTTGTTCGTCTGGGAAAGTAATATCTTGAAGCTGGCAAAAGGAATTTTCGAAATATTTATTATTTATCGATTTATTGGCAAAAACTCAAAATTTTGATGTTTCAAAATTTTGAACATGCATAAGTCTATGGTTTTTCAATGAAATTAGCTGATTTTTGGTATGTACGTCCGGGAAAGTAATATTTTGAAGCTGGCGAAAGGGAATTTTTTAGTATTACTCGATTTATAGTCAAAAAACAAAAATCTTGATGTTTCAAAAATTTGAACATGTATAATTCATGTCTTTTCATTGAGATCTGTTGAATTTTTTCATGAATTTTCATCTTGTTGGTGTCTTGAGGTGAGGCCGCGCATCTTGGCAACAGCCGAGAACACCTTGTTGCATTACCAATGGTAGTTAACTAAGATGAACATTTTGGATAAATCATTCAATAAAAAGGTATCACGACTTTTCGTACCCAGGACTTTTCGTACCCGACTTTTCGTACCCGATTTTTCGTACCCAGACTTTTCGTACCCTAGATTTTTCGTACCCAGACATTTCGTACCCAAGGTATTTTTCCTTCAATTCTCTTGGATTTTTCACATGGCTTGTTTCCACGGTTTGAAAAGAATAATATTTATCTATCAAAACAAATGCAAACATCCCGCATGTCTGAATCAAAACAGCTTCCCCTATTTGCCATAAGCAAGCCCCTCCACCGGCCTCCAGTGAAAGAAATATATTGTAGGACCGACCTTATAGGACTGTACTGAGCCAATGCCCCAAAGCCAATTTTGCTGGTAGCATGGAAACTTCAGACTCGAGGCAGTTGGTTTGCAGTGGGAGAAATAATCTTTACCACTGGATGACCAATAGTACCGTAGTTGCTTTACAGCTACAACCTGAGCATCAATTTAAATAAAGTGAGAGGTGCCAATAAAAGTGGAAAATGGAAAACTGCAGTTTAATGGTTTTGAAACATTAGGTGAATGATTAAATGACATAATTGAAGCAAAATTAAAGAAATTTGCATTTGTTTTGATTTATAAATATTACTATTCATAGCCCTGTGAAACAAGCCATGAGAATAGTCAAGAAAATTGAAGGGAAATACCTTGGGTACGAAATGTCTGGGTACGAAAAATCTAGGGTACGAAAAGTCTGGGTACGAAAAATCGGGTATGAAAAGTCGGGTACGAAAAGTCCTGGGTACGAAAAGTCGTATAACCAATAAAAAAAGTCTTGCTTCATATGACTTAGTATGAAAACAACGTTAAAAAATGTATCCTAGGCGAAAATCCCAAAAAATAAGCAAAAAACGCAATGGGTACTTTTCGCCGGGGTACTTTTAGCCATGGGTACCTTTAGCCGTGGGTACTTTTAGCCGTGGGTACTTTTAGCCGTGGGTACTTTTAGCCGTGGGTACTTTTAGCTGTGGGTACTTTTAGCCGTGGGTACTTTTCGCCGGGGTACTTTTAGCCAGGGTACTTTTAGCCATGGGTACTTTTAGCCGTGGGTACTTTTAGCCGTGGGTACTTTTAGCCGTGGGTACTTTTAGCCGTGGGTACTTTTAGCTGTGGGTACTTTTAGCCGTGGGTACTTTTCGCCAGGGTACTTTTAGCCGGGGTACTTTTAGCCATGGGTACTTTTAGCCGTGGGTACTTTTAGCCGTGGGTACTTTTAGCCGTGGGTACTTTTAGCCGTGGGTACTTTTAGCCGTGGGTACTTTTAGCCGTGGGTACTTTTCGCCGGGGTACTTTTAGCCGGGGTACTTTTAGCCATGGGTACTTTTAGCCGTGGGTACTTTTAGCCATGGGTACTTTTAGCCGTGGGTACTTTTAGCCGTCGGTACTTTTCGCCGGGGTACTTTTAGCCGGGGTACTTTTAGCCAGGGTACTTTTAGCCGCCACCCATCTTTAACATAGTTAAATTTTTTGACATTTTTTTGATATCTACAGGCAGACAAATAGCAATAAATGAACAGAAATTGAGGCGTAATGCAAAGATGAGCGTGAAGGTGCGTTTTCCAACCATCAATTCAACAAGTGGTGCTTTTGTGGGCGCTAGGACTCAGGTTGAACAATGGCTTCATTTGTTGCTCTGGAGTGAGGAGCTGTCTGGCTAGGCGGGAGCTTGCTGGCCTGAGGCAGTCCTGGGAGCCCTTTTCTGGATATACCCAGGCAGCCCCAGCAAGTGGTTCCTCAGCCAAGACATGGGTTTTTTTCATTTTTTACGGCATTTTATAGGTGGGTTTTTATTTTGGTTAATGAACGACGTACTTAGAAAGCAATTTTTGTCGAAGCAATTTTTAAGTATTTTCCGTCAAACACCTAAGTCAAAACCCAAATTCAGTTTAATTACGCTAAGCACTCTTATTCCAGCAAGAACAAAAATGCTGGGTCGGGGAGACCTTCCTATGACCATCAGAAAAGGCAATTGGTACAACATTGAACTCGTCGTGAAAGTCTCTCCTATCTCACACCGCCACGGTTCTTTTCATCAAAAGCGATTTCAGAATGAACGCATCAAAACGTACGTGAACGACGAGCTGGTGATTGATAAACGCCTGCCCGATCCACTGAAGAAAAAGAAATGCGATGGGGTCTACCATGCACGTAAGGCTTTATTAGCTGCAAGGGGTTCTTTCTGCAGCATTCAGCTGCTTTCCAGAAGACCCTCTTCAGGCATAAGCAGGACAAAACGGGAAATTGGACTCTTTAGCTCACAAAAATATAGACTAGATTTTGTAGATTATTTTGTGCAGGTCCCACTGAGGAAAGGCTTCCGGATGCCTGCTTCATGGCGCTTGGTCTGGACAGCTCCTATGGATTGGCTGACTTCGATGATCTTAGCATACAACCACCCCCATAGTTCTTTGAAACAAAATTCAACATTTACGGTAGCGTTTTGGTAAAACTTTCATGCCTTTCCAAAGCAATCCCAAACCAAGCTTATTTATACTGATCAAAATTCGGCTAAATATGAGCATGAAATAAAAACATCAACAAACTGTTTAAAGGATTGCTCGCACGAACCCCTCTTTGATAATTAAGTAATTAAGTTATAATTAAGAGCATTGGCAATTTAAGCCATTCAAATTAATGAATTCAATCAAAAAAACGCGCAAAAAGCTCTCGCTTTTCCAATTAACATCTAAAAAATGAATTCATTTTACTAATCCACTAATGTACATTCAAAATTCACAGCACGAGACTGAGTTGGCCAATAATTCATTATTTAATAATTCATAATTCATTAATACATCAAAATTGCACATACAAATGGCTTTTTTGTTGTATTTGAGGCTGGAGTATTGAATTAGGCCATTAAAAGCAAAATTGAATGTCAAAACTTTTGGCTTATGCTGGGACCCCCTCACCCCAAGAATTCCGATATCCGATATCGCCCCCAAGATATTTCAAGTTGTGAATTTTTTTATTGGCTTAAAATACATGTACCCTGACAAAATGGAGCATCATTTGACGGAATGCCCTACTTTGATACCCAATTAAATGTGGGGAAATGGAGAAGCAAAGTTAGAAATAGGCAACAAGGTATTCTCGGCTGTTGCCAAGATGCGCGGCCTTTGTTCCAGATAATAAGCTAAGCAATTCCTTTTAACTGCTTTAAGATACTGCCGCAGCAAATGTATCTGCCAAATCTAAGCTGAGTTTATTGAAAAACCAGTAATTTACGGATGTTCGAAATTTTGAAACATCAAGATTTTAGGTTCTTGACTATAAATCAAGAAATAATAAATGTGTCGAAATAAATGTTCAATATATCACCATAAGAGACGTACATGCCAAAATTCAACTGATTTCATTGAAAAACCATCAATTTATGGATGTTCAAATTTTTGAAACATCAAGAATTTAGGTTTTTGGCCATAAACTGAGAAATAACAAATATTTCGGAAATTCCTTTTGCCAGCTTCAAGATACCATTTCGACGGACGTACCTGCCAAAAACCAGCCAATTTCGTTGAAAAACCAGTGATTTATGAATTTTCGTACTTTGAAACATCAAAAAATTGAGTTTTGGGCAAAAATCGAAAAATTACGTCAAGCCCAAAAAATGGCCTGGAGATATCACCCAGGCGGACTTTCATGCAAAAAATCAGCCAATTTCGTTGAAAAACCAGTGATTTATGAATTTTAGTAGTTTGAAACATCAAAAACTTGAGTTTTGGACGAAAATCGAAAAATTACGCCAAGCCCAAAAAATGGCCTGGAGATACCACCTAGGCGGACTTTCATGCAAAAAATCAGCCAATTTCGTTGAAAAACCGCGGAGGCCCGGCCCTGGACAGACATATATATATATATATATGCGGACAGACGGACGCAAAAATGGGGTAACTGGTTAAGCTGGCCTTGGCCGCCCGCCGCTTCGGGCAGGGCGCCAGAGCTCCTCCGGCCTCCGGGCACGGGTGCTACGGCCCCTACGCTTCGCCTAGCATGCTTCGCATGCTAGGCTACGCTGCGGGGCCTCCGCACCCATGCCCTCCGGCCTCCGGAGCTCTGACTGCCCTGCCCTCCGCGGCAGGCGGCCGTCGGCCGCGCCAAAATAAGGTGCTTTTGAAGTTTGCAATTTTCGACAGGGGTCATCTACCTAGCGCTCCATTTGCTCTGGCCTTTTTTCATTTCGATGGATGAGGCCGCGCATCGCTTGGCGACAGCCATTTTTTCCGAAACATAGTATAGCGTCCCCGACCACCAAAACGCAATTTTTCACATCCACCTGGTAGTGTTCGCCCTCCTCGCACCCTCTCTCATGCTTTTGTCACTCTCTTCTCATGCTTTTTCTCTCACTCTTACTTTGAGTGAAAATGCATTAGATACATTTTTCTACTTTTTTATGACAATGCAAAAAATTTGAATGGCATTTATCAAGGCAACAGTGTTTTGCAGGCTTTTGCTTCCCCGACTCCGAACCGCTTCACTGCGTCCCAGAATTCCTCGAATTCTATTTGTCGTTTTGAGGGACCAGTGGTAATACGGCACCTAAATTACTTAACATTGGGAATGTTAAATTAATATTCATCATTCATCTTATCATGAAGTTTTATCAAATCAGGGTGCAATTTTAGCTACAAGGCGAAGGAAGCATGGTGTGTAAAATTTGCTCAAAGCCCACATTTCTAGAAAAGCTCCTAGGACATGGTATGAGTGTTAGAGATAGAGCGCTGTCATGTAGATATCATAGCGTCGTTTTTATCATTTGTCTTTGCGTGAGCTGGTCGAAGGTTGCTCGTAGCGTAATTGCGTAATTGTTTAAGGAAAACTCTCCAGCTTTATGCGTCAGTTTCCTGGTTTATCAATAATTAATTACCCCCCACTGCCCCTAATCTAGGCCCTGTCTTCCTATATAAGGAAGACCCTCATATCTCCTACTCGACTCATCGCTTGTCACTCTTCATTATCTGCTCTTCACCCTTCCTAAAAATCTCATCGCAGAAAATGTTTTCAGCTCATAATATAAATGGCAGTAAATTAGCTCAACATGGCTAGTTTTGCTAAAACGTTCAGACGCATCCAAAAGCTTGCATTGTTTTTTGAAAACATGCATACATATTTTGCAACTCAGCCTTCTGTTCAACCTACAGCTCAATAAACCTACAAGTGGTGTATTATGTACGCAGGTTCCATAATATTCCATTATGGTAATTAGCGCTCTAAAAACCTCTAACCGAATCTTATGAGCCGATCCAACTCTGTCTTTCAAAAACGACCAACACACAGAAAATCTGTTTATAAAAAAATTTAGCTGTTTTGCCTTTAGCGTATTCACAAACTTAATGGGTCTTAAACTTTTTTCAAGTTTTTCTTTAGTGTAAAGTGAATGCAAAGAGGAACCGTGCAGAGGTCAGCTGTCCCCAGCAAGCGATGTTGGTTTTTTCGAGGGGTTCGCAAGCAATGGGAGCTGCTATAGATATTGGGTGCTTGCCGCTACCTCTTACCTGTACTAACCAATTATTGGACAGATTTTAAACAAAACCAATTTTGTAAAAGACATTGCACGCTTTTGCAACAAGGTAGTATCGGCTATTGCCAATAAATGCGCGGCCGTCTTGACACTTAACAGGTTTTGTTTCAGTTTGTTTCAGTACCCCACAGCAACTAGAACTGAACTGGAATGACAAACAGAAAAGGAATGTTAAGGTCTCGTTTTGGTTGTGATTTAAAGAGGTATTAGTATCAAGCTAGATCCGATCGTCCGAATGTACTGACTATTGAGTTTCTCTTGTCTAAGCAATTTAATTTTATCGTGTCGTTAACTGCATAATATATTGAAACTTGATGGAAGCAATGTTAAACATTGATATCGAAACGAAATAACGAAACACGAAAATTTCGGATAAAATTATCGAAATATATTCAATAGTTTCGTGGTCGCGGGTTCCTCTGGAGTCAAACGAAATCCTAATCTGTTAGTCCTGCGGCGTGTTTCTTGATCTGGAAAGAGCAGTTAGCACAGGCCCATCCATCCACCCATCAATCCATTGGCGCAGGAGCGAGAGAAAAAGGTCGTCCTCTACCTTCAAACGAATTCGATGAATAGTGCTCTTTCCTGCGCGAAATTTAAGCTTTTAAGCTCTAGCCTTTAAATTTAACAAGGTACTCTCGGCTGTCGCCAAGATGCGCGGCCTTTGTTACAAGTAATAATAAACTCAAGCTACGTTACTTAATTTTCCAAGTTGCATGTTTGATTGTTGCTTCATCACTCATGTTTTTGCCCATTACCTCACGACTTCTGCTCAAAAACCAGGGATTAAATCAAAATATATCACGAATGTGTTACAACTTGTCTAGATCTTTTTGATGATTGAAAATTCATAAGATTCTAAAGCGGTAGCATCTTAGTCTTGTTTGTGTATGTATTGCAGGTTGAAATTACGAAATCGATAAGCGATCAATAATGGCGACCATAGTGAGATGTCTACTCAGGAATCATATGTTCCTCAAATGTATCCATGTATATAGGGAAGTGGAAAACGATGTGCTCTCGGGTCGTCGGCCCATCAGGATTGAAAGGTTTCCCTTGTCAAGGGCTTGAATCTGGCGCTTGGTTGGCGCTATCTCTGGTGCTTGCTTGGCGCTAACATTGGCGATGTCTCTGGTGCTGTCTCTGGCGCCTACACACTCAAAATTGGCTTTAATTATAGTGGCTAGATCTCGACAGGAAATACTGCAAACTCTCTGTCCTCGGTATCGATCGGCCGTATAGTTAGGGACCTCTTCCCTAGCTGTCGAGGATCACAGGCGGAGTGTTTGCAGTATTCGATGCCGTTATCTAGTCAAAATTAAAGTCTGACATCAACGAATAAACATCCTTGATCAAGATGTTTCTTCGTTGAATTTTTTTGGCGAATATTTCTATAATTCGTTGTTGAAATAGCAGGAAATGTGAGTAAGTTGGCATTCAGTTGGTTAAGTTGTGTGTTACTTAACTGTGCTGAAAAACCGCGGAGTACAGGCATGACACGGACATATTTGGGCTCGCGCGAGGGAGTGAAGCAATCTGTCAGCGCCCAGCCCCTCTTTTCGACCCAGGTGTACGTTTTTGGGGTTATTGCTAGATCTCAATTTTGATAAGGCTGCTGCTCGTCATAGAAATCTCCAATCGTTCTAATTCTTTTTTCATTGGAAAGAGCAACATCGATTTAACTATAGTTTATCTTTTGACTTTTGAACAAAACTTTTTATTTTGGTATGAAAAATGTACAAAACTGGAATTAAACAACTGCATATCCCTACTAATTAATGCCTTGCAACATCAGCTCACTGAGTAGGGCCCAAATCGCAAAAATTGACTTCACTCAATGATTTTTTTGCAAAAATAGTTTAAGTAAAATGGAAAAGTAATTAAGTGGTTTTAAACAGAATTGTTAAGGCTTGAATTAAAAAAATCGTGAAGAAAAGTTGAAAATTGAATGAGCTAGAGCAAAGTAAATTTTAAACAAACCCAAAAATGGCAAAAATTGACACATTTTCACTCATAATTTATTACTAAGGAAAAACCACGAGGACAATACAAGATATTTTGTCAAACTTACTGAGATCTATTCAAAATGCTATAATATGTCTGGATACACTTTGAAACCATTCTGCACGATGCATGTCATCACCCGTATTATCACCCGAAAAGCGGAAAGACTGACGCAAAAATTGGGTAACTGCTTAAGCTGGCCTTGGCCGCTCGCCGCTTCGGGCAGGGCGCCAGAGCTCCTCCGGCCTCCGGGCACGGGTGCTACAGGGCTGACACCTAGTTTCCCCCCATGGGATTCCCCCCCCCCCCCCCCATCGGGAAACCCCCCCCCCCCCCCATCGGGAACCCCCCCCCCCCCCCTAGAAAGTTCCCCCCCATGAAGTTTCCCCCCCCCCAAGATTTTACCTACCACACACACCCTTCGCTAACTCGTCCCCTAGTTGATACGGCTCAGCAGGTGAAAATAGGTGAAATTGTGTCTTGGGGGGGAAACTAGTCGTCGATTTCGACGCCTAGTTTCCCCCCCCCCATGGGTTTTGATGCCTAGTTTCCCCCCCTCCCAAGACACAAATTTCCCTATTTTGACTGCAAATTTCCCTATTTTGCCGTATCAACTAGGGGACGCGTTAGCGCAGGGAGTGTGGGTATAGGTGAAAATCTTGGGGGGGAAACTTTCTAGGGGTTACGGACAGAAGTGCCCAGGCGAAAAGTGCCCCGGCGAAAAGTGCCCAGGCGAAAAGTGCCCAGGCGAAAAGTGCCCACGGCGAAAAGTGCCCAAGGCGAAAAGTGCCCACGGCGAAAAGTGCCCAGGCGAAAAGTGCCCATGACTGTCATTAATTATGTATATATTACAGTACAGCAAGCATTAGTTTTGAACATGCCACTTATTTTTTTACCATTCCATCGTTTAATCCATCTACAGCTTCAAAAATTTAGGGTAGGTTTCGTTGGGGGTGTCCTGGAGCGGACTAAAAATAATACATTAAGGGTGGTGCAATGTGTCGAAATTTAGTTTAAAATATTGAAAAAGATGAAAATTAAAAAAAAAATTTCAGGGCTAGAATGACAGGTCGCAAAGGTGCAGAATATGCAATATAATTTAATGTAATTTTGCTTTCATATAGAACTACAAGGTAAAATGTGCAAAAATCGTCAATATTGCTCATAAAAATATGATTTTGGTGCTAGTAGCTCACAAACGCAAAATTACATAATATTGTAATCAAAATTCTGAATGTTTGGGCTCTTCTACGTTGCTTAAGGCATGTGACTTCGTATGTTTAAAAATTTAATTATTTTTACACCAAAAATTTGATGGAATGGCAGATGGGAACTTAAATGATGTGAAGAAACAATGAGGCCTTAGATATTTTCATTCATGGGCACTTTTCGCCTGGGCACTTTTCGCCGTGGGCACTTTTCGCCTTGGGCACTTTTCGCCGTGGGCACTTTTCGCCTGGGCACTTTTCGCCTGGGCACTTTTCGCCGGGGCACTTTTCGCCTGGGCACTTCTGTCCTACAACACTTTCTAGGGGGGGAGGAACTTTCATGGGGGGGTTATTGCTTGGGGGGGGGGGAAATCTCATGGGGGGAAACTAGGTGTCAGCCTGCTATGGCCTCTACGCTTCGCCTAGCATGCTTCGCACCATGCCCCTACGCTCCGGGGCCTCCGCACCCATGCCCTCTGGCCTCCGGAGCTCTGACTGCCCTGCCCTCCGCGGCAGGCGGCCTGCGGCCGCTTGAAAATCCTGGTTGTTGTAATCAATCAATTTTAGGCACTAATTGGTACTGCCCCCAAGATCAAGAATAAATTTTGGGTACCAACGTGAATGAAAACAGAGCTGCCGTTGTTCACTTTGACATTTTTAATCGTTGATCCACCGACATTGTTATGGACCAATTTGCACTCTTCCTCCTCAAAGTAATACAAGCTCATTGCAAAGCTGGACCCGAATTTGACCCATGCCTCGGTATAGCCTAAAATTATACATTTCATGAACTGGGGTGGCATTAGCAGAGCATAAAGGATCAAACCCTCTTATGCAGTACAACTGCTTTTTGTATTAATGAGAACACGCCCGCATTTCTCCCAAGAAGACATTTTCACATTTTCACATTTTCCAACAACGGCTCACCTCTTTCAACCTCGAAGCATTCAATGACCCAACCCCCCTTTTATGAAAATTTAAAAGTATGAGCAACAACTATCCATTGTGATTGATAATATTGATATTTGATATGTCTTCACTTTAGTCACGAAGCAGAACACTTAGACAGAGAATAAACATGTGGCAGCCCAATTTTATTTAAAAAAATTGCTAACAATAATCGTGAGCTTTGCAAACATAGCCAAGGGCTGATATAAGCAGCGCTACATTAAAGTTTGATTGTAGTCGTGTCATTCTCGAGCAATCTGTAATATATTTTATGGCTTTCGATTAAGACACGTTTTTTGATATAGGTAAGAAAAACTTCGAAATGTTTTTACCACTATTTGCATATATATTCAGGTTCCAATAATTAAAATCAAAGAAGCAACCTTGATTTGAACTTATCAAGAGCATTGATAGCTATCAACTTCTCTGATTCAGCCCTGACTTTTTTGTCCTAAAACTTCACTGAATCAAAACATATTTAATTTTTCATCGATTGCCAAAATATCAACTTTTCAGATGCTGTTGATTGTATTAAATTGCACATATGTCCTAGAATTATAATTTTGAATAAACTGTAATAGGTGGGTCTAGAGAAAATATGTTCAATTCAGTGACAATTTCAAGGCAAGCAAATGGCAGTTTTGCGGATGAAATTCTTTGTTTCCAATATATACCGCAAAGACGTGTCTTTGCGCGGCGAAGGCCGCCTGCCGGGGAGGGATGGGCAGCCAGAGCTTCGGAGGCCGTAGGATATGGGTGCGGAAGCCCTGGCGCGTAGCCTAGCATGCGAAGCACGCTAGGCTAAGCGTAGGGGCCGTAGCACCCATGTCCGGAGGAGCTCTGGCGCCCTGCCCAAAGCAGCGGGCGGCCAAGGCCCGCTTAAGCAGTTACCCCATTTTACGTCTGAATTCCGCATATTCGTATTCGCATTTTTCATCCAAATTTTTCTCCATTGGTGGCTGGGCCTCCGCGGTTTTTCATCGAAATTAGCTAAATTTTAAATGAAGGTCCCCCTGGGTGGTGGCTCGAGGCGTTTTTTGGGATCGGCGTAATTTTTGGATTTTTTCCAGGAATGGTAAGGTACGAAATTAGAGGCCCCCGGGGCCTCTGAAATGAGAGGCCCCCGGGGCCTCTGGTATTAGAGGCCCCCGGAGCCTCTGGTTTCAGAGGTTCCCAGGGGCTTGTCAGTAAAAAGGCACTGACCAGTCATCCTCATGATGACAAGCAAGCTTTACAGGGCTCATATAGCAAAAAAGACCATTTTAAATATGCATGCTTTTAGATGTCAATGCATTAAGGATTGCATCTATGCTGGTAGTATTGAGGGTTGCGGAATGGATTGCCACGGACTGGATTGCCATGGAATGGATTGCCAAGGATTAGATTGCCACTAGAACGGATTGCCATCAGACTCGATTGTCACCGGATCGGATTGCCACTGGAACCGATTGCCACCGGATCGGATTGCTACGGACTGGATTGCCACCAGATCGGATTGCCACTAAATAAATTTGGTTCTCCTGACCTCCCACCTCAACTTTGAAATGTCCTGGTGGTTTGTATGGCACAACGGTTGTACATATGGGGTTTGAGATCTTAGCTTTTAGCTTTCAAATCGCCTGCTAGAACCAATATGAAGCTGCCCGAAATCGTCTGGCCTGAACCACCAATGAATTGTTTCGTGAAAATTTCAAGTTTTTATAAACAAACATATCAAGTAATACACATAAACATACATACATGCATGCACACACAAACATTGCAATAAACAAACAACAAACATTCTTATGATTTTTGACATGAAATTTCCAATCAAATCTACAAACAGTTATGATTTATGAATGAACATAAAATTGATTGATGTCCTGAGTCTGCTGAGTCCTGAGTTTACTCAAATTCATGAAAGAAAAGTGTACAAGTGTTGTGCCAAACCACCAGGACTGTGAAATGCACCACTCTATGACGTAGTGGTAGATGAACGTAGTGCAAGGCGGAATTTCTCCTTTGCTGACCCGAGGGTGTAAAGTGAGAATTCCATTCGCATTCGCCTTCCAGTCTCAGAAATGCATTAGTGGCATTCTGAGATTGCGACCTTCTGTAGTCCCTCGCCTATCTTCACCTATCATCTAACCAGGCAGACAAGGCTGCCACAAGGCTACCCCAACCGAGCGGAGCCAAGCGGGAGGGAACAGCTGCCCTCCAGCCCCTTGCCATTCCTGCTTCCACTGGAGTCCTGCCTCCATCCGCGAAAATCCCCTGGTGAACGTGTACTGGCCAGTTTCTTCACCAGACCCTACGTTGCGACGGCATTAGGGAAGGACAGGGGAATCCCAGAGCTCTATTTCGACGGACTTATCTCTGGGATCTTAGTACCAGTCTCGAGCGAGCTGGCGCAAAGCAGAAGAAGGGAAGCTCATCAGCAGCTCAAGAGAGAGGACTTTCGTCATCGGTGATCACCAGCCCATCCAGGACCAGTTGAACGAGGCTCTTTGTCTACACTGCTTCATCAGCCTATTTGTCAGGAGCCGAAAAGTGGCAGCTGCATCCTCTCCTGGAGCAGCAAGCCCAGATTGGCAGCTGCCTATTCAAGGCTGCGCACGACAAGACACCCCCCCTTACAACCATCTGGTTTTTACACACCCGGATCAACCAAGAAGCTCGCCCTGGGACCTCAACAAGGACGCCAGGACCACCCTCATCCACGACTGCCTTCGCCGCATCAAAGACTGGGTGAACCTTCATGACCCAGGCAAAGCGAAGCTGCACTACATCATGGATGAACTGATGGACATCATGGGCCAACTGGACATGAAGGATGAGCATCGCATGTGCATCATCAAGGAGCACCAGTACCAGCTGCTCAAGCAGATCTTCCACATGAACCCCACCAACGGACTCCACGCCCTCACTGGTCATCAGGACCTGGCCGCTGAAGTCTGAGGCTCCGCGATCTACGTCTCCCAATGCATCAAGGCAGAGGTAGCTACCGTCTTTCCCTTCCATCAACTCAAGGGAGAGGACAAATGCTATGCCTTCATGCCTGTCAAACTCCACTCCGGAGAGGTCCTCTTCCTGCCGGATGGAGTTGGAGTGGATCTGGTCCACCACAGCCCGCTCATCGACTGTGACCTTTTCCCAAAACGTAATTTTTTGATGTTTCAAAAATTCAAACAAGAATAAATCCCTGGTTCTTCAATGAAATCAAATGAATTTTGGCAAGTACGTCTGTCGTGATGATATCTTCAAGAATTTTCGAAATATTTATTACAAGACTAAAATGCTACAGCATGAGCCGCTTATGAATTGTCAATCATCAAAAAGAACTAGACAAGGTGTGAAAAATTGTGATAAATTTAGATTTAAATTATAAACCAATTTGAGTTAAAATTTTAACAGGTTCATCTACAAAATCCACTGATCATTCATAAGCAGGCGGCAATTTATGGCATGAACCCTGTCACCTAGATTATTCCAGTTTTTAAAAATGTCTAAATGATGTTATTTGTGAACTTTACTAAATCATTTTTTAGCCTCTTACATAAAAAAAGTGTTAAAGTTGAATAGTGATTCAGATTAAATTGAAAAAAAATTGATCATATTGCAAATGCCAGTAAAATTTAACCTTCGATTAGCTAATTTCAATTTAATTTCAATTTTGTTTGTTATTATTATTTAGTAAACTTATTTATACTATTTAGTTTAGTTTTATTTAGTATTTAGTTAACTTATACGCCTTATTTAGTAAACTTATATTTTCATCATGACTAAAATTTTAGACAAATTTCTTTGATTTCACTTTAAAGCATTTAATTACATTTTAACATATTTTTTATTTCACTAGTTATATTTTCTATTTTATTTTTTCACTAATTTTTGTCCTCATTTTGCCAAAATTGCCGCCTGCTTATGAATGCTCAGTGGATTTTGTAGATGAACCTGTTAAAATTTTAACTCAAATTGGTTTATAATTTAAATCTAAATTTATCACAATTTTGTCACACCTTGTCTAGTTCTTTTTGATGATTGACAATTCATAAGCGGCTCATGCTGTAGCATTTTAGTCTTGTCTAGATCTTGGCCATGTGGAAGACATATTTACTTGCCACATGAACAAGGCTTCAAACAGTCATTGGGGAAAAAGCCATCGCTAAGCTTCAAAATTTCTTAACTTCTAAGGCTAAAATTAAAATTTCACGATTTCGGCAATCTAGACCTCATTGAGAGCTATCGATTGATACATAGATATTATGGGTTTCATCCAATATCCAAGAAGTTCTAGCTCGTGACATGCAACCATCCAAAAGCTCTATTTCCCATTCATAACTAGGGCGCTGTCCCGCCCTAGGACAAGAAGCTCAAACCTATTGCATTTAAGCGCACCTGATCATCAGTTTATAAAAAACTGCGCAGTTTCACTAAAATGAATTATTAGAACTTTTCCAGGTTTTTTCAAAATTACTAAACTTCTAAGGCCAAAATCAAATTTTCACGATTTTCCTCATCTAGATCTCATTGAGAGCTTTCGATTGATATATATATGTCCATGGTTTCATCCAATATCCAAGGCGCTGAACCTCATGACATGCAACCACCCAAAAACTCGATCACCCATTCATAACTAGTGCGCTGTCGCGCCCTAGGATTTCTTGATTTATAGTCGGAGGCCAAGGACTGACAATAGTACCAGGAGTAGGGCGTAGCCGGCGCAAGAACTTCAGAAAAACCCCCGGGAGTGTTCTGAACTTTCGGAAATGTCCGGGAGTGTCCTGGAGGGAGAATTAGGTATAATTCAAAAATGGGTACACAAAGGGGGTCCAAAATCTTGGTACACTCAATTCTTATCCCTTCAGAAAACGTTTCTTAAGTATTACATGTTTTTTGGGCAGTAAAGGAAAACTTACAAAGATGGATAACTTGATGGGGTGGAGTGAAGTAATGAACCTAAAAGCATAGGAGAAAACGCAGGGATGGAAAATTTGCATAGTTGAAATCTTTGCGGTGTATTAGCAAAGTTAATTTTTTAATCCAAAAAGAGCGTTTTTTGCAAATTGGAAGTCTGCATAGCTGGATCCTTCTGGTTGCGATTTAAGGAAAATAGTTGGGCATGAAAAGACTTCAAAGAAAGATGGTGACTGAAAAATTAAAGTGTTTGAATGGAGAGTGGAAGCCTGAGCACGTTCGCGCAAAGATTTTGTCTGGTTCGGGGATTACGGATAAAAGTGCCTAAGAAAGAAATGCTCCGGAAAAGTTTGCCGAGGAAAGGGAAAGAAAAGCAAGGTGATGACATTGACAATTGGTTAAGCTGAGCGTCCACTATACAAAAGCTGATATCATCGTCAATGGTTTAACAAAATACTTAGTTAAAACTTTCCCCGAAGCGCTTGCTTACCCTTTTCACCCTATTACGTATTTGTCACGAGCTGATGGGGTGATATCTATGGAAATGACAAGAAAAAACAAAACGGGTTAGTTTTTCGCCTAAGATCGCTTCTATCATCAACTGTGCCAGTTTCATCACTTTAACTTCGTATAACTTTTATTTTTGGTGTAGTTTTTATTTTTATTGATGATTTGTGCTGGTGCCAGCTAAAATGGCGCATTGCTTTTCTTCGTTTGCGCAGTGTGTTAATTTGTACGATTTATAAGCTGCCTACAAATGCAAAGCTTCCTCATTCTCGTCACAAATTTTGCACAAGTCAACAGGATCAAAGATGAAGTGGCGTAAAGGACTGGGCCTCAGAATATAGAAGGCGAAAGGGCAGCGCCTTTTGCTCCATCTCCGTCGCCCTTCAGTGTCCTTCGCCACTTCCGTCCACTCTACCTCCGTTACCTATAAATTGCTCATCAATATCATTCATGACTATTTTTCCAGCATTTTATGATTCATAAAGGGGTTTCAAATTTGTTTTATGACGTGAGAAGGTATAAGGAGCATTAGAGCAGAAAAATGAATTACTTGGGAGTTGTTCAGCTTGAACCACTTGTCGTTGTGCTTGGTGAAGGTGTAAGAGTGCTCACCCTTCTCCTCGCTCCACTCATGTATCAGCCCCGCCACCAAACGGTATATCACGGCCTACAAACGCGTTCTAACTTCGGAAACACGTACTTTGGATACAACGTACTTTCGCCCGTGGCCTGGAGCAGGTGGAAGTTCCAGAACCAGACTGTGTTCTTTGCCTCTGACAATAGCATTAACTGTTTCAAGCTTGTTAGGCCAAGCTTGTCTCAATTTCGGATGGCCTACGACTTTTTCGAGTCCTTCTTCTCCGCCCTGCTGGCTCTCCCATGAGCGAAGAAGGTGCACGTGAAGAACCGGAGGGAGATAGAAGAGCTCCATCGAGTCCCCGTGGTTGAACAACCCATTGAAGACGCCCGTGGCCTTTGAAACCTGGCAACATATCAATGCTCCACTTGCTGTTTTAGGCCTAACAGGCCTAATTTTAGGCCTAGCATGGCGGAGTGCTTACATCGTAGACTTGGCTGGCGTGAGTCTTGACTTTTTGCGCGGCCGAAGGCCGCCTGCCGCGGAGGGCAGGGCAGTCAGAGCTCCGTAGGCCGGAGGGCATGGGTGCGGAGGCCCCGGAGCGTAGCCTAGCATGCGAAGCATGCTAGGCGAAGCGTAGGGGCCGTAGCACCCGTGCCCGGAGGCCGGAGGAGCTCTGGCGCCCTGCCCGAAGCGGCGGGCAGCCAAGGCCAGCTTAAGCAGTTACCCCATTTTTGCGTCCGTCTTTCCGCATATATATATATATATATATATATATATGTGTCCCTGTCGCGCTCGTACTCCGTGGTTTTTCAACCAAATTGGCTGATTTTTTGCATGAAGGTCCGTCTGGGTGGTGGCTCGGGACCATTTTTTGCGCTTGACGTAATTTTGCGTTTTTCGCCCAAAACCCAAATTTTTGATGTTTCAAAGTACGAAAATTCATAAATCACTGGTTTTTCAACGAAATTGGCTGATTTTTGGCAGGTACGTCCGTCGAGGTGCTATCTTGAAGCTGGCAAAAGGAATTTCCGAAATATTTGTTATTTCTCAGTTTATGGCCAAAAACCTAAATTCTTGATGTTTCAAAAATTTGAACAGCCATAAATCGATGGGTTTTCGATGAAATCAGTTGAATTTTGGCGTGTACGTCTCTAATGGTGATATATTGAAGTTGATAATAGAATTTTTTGACACATTTATTATTTCTTGATTTTTAGTCAAAAACCTAAAATCTTGATGTTTCAAAAATTCGAACATCCATAAATTACTGGTTTTTCAATAAACTCAGCTTAGATTTGGCAGATACGTTTGCTGCGGCAGTATCTTAAAGCAGTTAAAAGGAATTGCTTAGCTTATTATCTGGAACAAAGGCCGCGCATCTTGGCAACAGCCGAGAGTACCTTGTTCATGATCCTGGTCGGTGGATCGGCTGAAGACGGCGTACTTCCCTCGATCCTCTTCCCTTCCAGGAGGTACCACACTGCCTAAATCCTTTTTCCTTTTGCCACCAGTTTCATTGAAGAATAAAGCAAAAAACGGAAGGAAAAAAGTGTTAACCTCAGTTGGGTCCTGGCCCACTTTCCCCGCCTCGAACTTGCCCGTGGCGAGCAAGGCTCGTTTCAGATTCCTGATGGCCTCCATCGCCTGCTCTGTGCTTCCGCCTTCCAGTGCCCGGAAGACTCGGTTCAGCTCCCACATAGGCGGCGTTCTCTGCGAATCAATAGTTGACCTATGAACCTGGACTGGCTGTGATGAGCTTGGTGCGACTCCGAACCATGGAGAAAGAATTCTAGCAAATAGGCTCACTTCCCTTCATGCGTCAAGTCCAGAGGGCTACCCACCTTCTTCAATCATTCTCTGCTCCCTTTCCCTTTCTTTCCTCTGACTATCTCCAGACCTAGCTTCGCAGAGGTAAGCGGAAGCGGCAAAGGGCATTCAACCCCTTGAGCCCACCGCTTTCTACATCAGTTCACCTGCGCTTCCCTATCGCGATATACCCTGCTTCAGTCATCTGCACTGCTCCTCGTCTACTCGCGCAACTTCTCTACGACATGAGAAGGAAAGAATAGATGACCCCGATCAACTGGTCCCATCAACTCTAGGATACATGACGTCTGATAGCATTTGTGCATTTCATTACTCAAATTAGGCTCAATTTAGCTCTAATGCCCAGCAAAAAGCAGCACTAGAATAAAAAATGAAAAAAGGATGACCGTGTGCTGCTTGCGGATGTCCGGGCAGGCAAAGAGGAGCTGAACCGAGGCGTTCAACCAGCAGACCGGAGGGTTATCGACGTTGTTGAGCCCTTTTGGTGCCCGCGGATGAACTCGGCCTGCCTTCCGCCCTGCAATCTCTGTTTCCGACAACTCTGCTTGCCTTCTTTTTTGAGTCCCAAGCACTGCTAGGAGGCTAAAAAGGCAAAGAAGAAGTGATGAAAAGTACTCGGATGGACAGAAGGTGAGCAGAGGGGCCGTGACGTTGGGCAGCGGATGATATTACTGCGTCCTGATATAGGGAGAAATGAGATGGGCTGCTTACCAAGAAGCGGAGGGCAGAGGGCTCCATGCAGTGGGCAAGGTGGATGGGGCGCGAACGAGGAAATCCGTCGCAGCTCCTCCAATCCAAGCCCAAGGGTGAGACTGAGAGTGAAAAGGAGTGTGAGTGAATGAAGACGGGATAGAAGAAAGGACTGAGCCGAAAGACTGGGCGCATCTCTGTGGGAGATCGGCGCCAAAAGTAGAGCACAGACAAAGAAGTGCCACGTTTTTGGCTTTTCGCGCCAAATCATCTGGGAAGCGCTGTACAGATGCTGTTGTAGGCGGGAAGGCTACAATCTGCGCGGAAAGGGGAGGAAGGGAAAGAGGCCTGGCCGCTATTCATATGTTGGGGGGGGGGTTTTGGGCCGGGTTGGGGCCCTTTCCCCGGGTCCCCGCTAAAAATGCCTTGTGTCGAGGCTTGTTGTGTCGCTCCTGGAGCCGCTGCAGAGAGAGTGTGGGCTGACGAAGCGACCAGACACAGCAGTGGATGCTAAACTGAGACCAGGCGCAAGGGCTAGAAGAGGCTGCTAGAATGGCTGCTGCTGCCAAGGCCTGGTGAGAGTGGGCGAAGGGGGGGGGGGGAGGGGGCGTCGGGGCCTACTGGGAGAAAGGGGGGAGAAGTTGAAGAAGTCTTTATCCGCAGAAAAGCAAAAAATGCATAGACAGTTTCATGAACCTACTTTGAGCAGATAAGTGTGCGAGGCAAGTTATAAAGGTATTTTGGTATTTTGACTGTATCCTTATGTTCTTTGCTGGAATGCCAGCAGATAAAAAAGCAAGGTCTTTCGCTGGTCAAAAGACCTTTGGCTGGCACCAGTTACTATTTTGTAGCATAAATTACCCAAGTCTGAACATCGAGAAGAAAACAACAATAATGATATCTCGCATCTATAAAAAGAACCTGATTTTTAGCAATGCATAATTTTTAACGGCTCGCATATTGATAGTTTAGAATTAGTGTGCCAAAAGTTTTAAAAGTCAAATTTTTCGCCAAAATTATTCCAAGATTTTGAATTCGACATCTTTTGCATATGCCAAAAGTCCTATTCAATGCACTTCGAATTACATAAGTTAATTTGCGTGTGTGCTCGGAGGAAGGACATTGAGGCTGACGCTTTTTCCACCCTAAAAACAGGACGCCGCTAATCCGAGCTCAAGTCAGACGTTGCAGCAAAAACTCAGCCAAGCATATGACTAGCCTCTCATAAACAGCTCTAGGATCCATTTTGTCTCATTTCTCTCCAAAATTAGCTATACAAATTAAAAACTAATTTGGGTTAAACTTTACTCTCTAACCTAACTAACTGTACTCTATTTGATTAGAAATGATTTTGTTTCTAAAATATTCAACAAAACACCTTCTGGTAAAGGTTTTCGTTGACTCTGAATTAATTATTTACATAATACTTAATGATTATTTCTTTGTATTGTAAGCTAAATAATTTTTTTCGTGCTGGCGGATTATTTGCTGTCGCTAATAGAAGCACGGCCATTTATATTCAGCTGTGTTATTCGCTTGGTTTTTATTTGAACTTTCTTTAGACATTGGACGCGAGCAATGGAGTGTGAAGAATGGGAGGAAGTAAGCGTGGAGGAGGAAGATATGGCGAAGGAGCAGACCGAGAAGGAGGAAGAAGCGGAAGAAAAGGAGGAGGAGGAAGAAAAGAAGACGGTCTCTGACAGGACTGAGGCGAAGATGGGGAGTAGTGAAGCGTCCCAGGCTCACAGAGGTTGCTCCCTCCCAATGCCTGCCCGAAGTGGGGTGTTGAGCAGGTGCTGCTGTGTGCAGCCAAGCTGCTGAGCGATGCACGGCGACTCTGCGACTGGCTGGAGAAGGATTCTCGAGATATGGCAGTGGAGCGGGCGCGTTTGGTGGAAGAGCGAGACCATCTCAAGGTCCTTCACTCACTCAGCCAAGTCCAGACAGCAGAGTCTTCCCGTTCAACAGGAGCGGGTGGACGAGCTGAAGGCGGAGGTGAAGGGAGTGCGAGAGTGGGCGGCCAGAGAACGCGCCAGTCGCATTGCCTTTTGCAAGAATCACTAATCTTTGCCACCCTTGTTCTAGTTGTGCTTGCATTACGATTCAAGTGAGTTCGAAAATGGAAAAATATCGTTTGTGGAATTTGTTTTTACAGATGATAATGCCCTTTCACAAAAGGTGCATAGTTCATTGGAAATAAATGAATATGGAGGATCTATATTGATTGATTGAGCTTTTTGATATAATTTAGCTAGCGTCAGAATGAAGCATGGATCACTGTGCCTTACGAAGGCGTAAATATGCGAAAACAGCGATAGTGATTGTCATGACAGCGGCGGTCGCTGCTGCACTTTTAGCGCAAGGGCTCCAATTCGCCGGACAGAGAAGACTTCCCTGCAAGCCTTTCGCTTATTTTCACAATGTTCTCAAAATTGACCGAACTAAGTAACTCATAGCTATAAGATCTCCGTCAAAAAAGAGGGCAACCTTGGTAGCCTTGGCGCAGTCAGAGGGGTCCAAATCAGCGATGTAGAAGGATTTCATCACCTCTCGCGCATCCAGCGAGTGTCCCACATCCTTCAAACGCCGTTTTGAAGACGAAAATAAGGGATGTGGGAAGCTAACCTCGAAGTCCAAAGTGGCATCCGACCCAGCGTGCTCTAGTAGGATTTCAGGCCCACCTGGGTGCTCTGCTAGATACTTCGTCACATCGTATACCTTCAATATTTCTAGCCATTGTAAAAAAGAAACAAACAATAGATAACCTTGTCGTGGATGATAATCCAGACAGAGTCTTTGCTTCCCTTTTTCTTCAGCACTTCTGCTCTGCTGATGGAGCGTCTTTGGCTCATTTCTTCACCTCAATTACTAAGGTAAAACTAAGGATTTGCCAGCCCCCGCGACTAAAAAAGTGGGCACCTCATTGTCATCCAATATTGATTGTAGAAAAGTGGGAGTATAGCGAGCAACCTTGAGTAGGCGTAAACTGCGCAAAAGAGCAGGACTGCACAGGATCTAGGCGGGAGTTAAAAAGAAACCTTCATCCCACATTTCCATCAATTTGTGCAGCTGCAAGAGATACCTGGAACGTCATGACTTACGCTTCAATCTGACAGGTTAAGCCTGGTGATCAGTCGTTTTCTTTGCTTCTCCAATCAGAAGCAGCCAGTGAGGTGCACTTGATTCTGTTTAACGAACCATAAAGATGCATAGTTATTCCCAAAACGAAGTTCAAACTTAAATGAATGCAGCCCAGAGATGGAAAAAATTTAGTAAAAAAGACATAATAGTACAACAAAGTCAAATAAAAAGTAATCATACCTGCATCAGCGATTATTTAGTGAAGCGCAATCTACGTTATATGCGCTAAAGCTGCAGCAGAATTTAAGCGAAAAATATTATGGAAAAAGCTCGAAATTATGAAAATTGAACGTGGTTTTAGGTGAAATGGCTAAGATTGACAGTATCGAAAGCGCAAAGACAGAATGCATTTGCTGGGCGCTCACATTTTCGGCACTCGATGTCGGGATTCCGCGTTGAGCAGAACGCTTCCTCAGCTAGAAACAAAATCTCTGCTTTCGCAATATCAACTAAACTGCACAATAAGGCGAATACGAGGACAAAACAAGAGAGCATTCTTCCTTCATGCCTGAATTTGAATTCTTTAAGCAACATTTGTTACCAACTAATTTTCAGTTTTCATTGTGCCTGTTTTTACATACTTTTGAGAAAAAATTTTAAGCTAAATCCAACATTAGATACTTAATTGCTTGGTACCAAATGAAATATCGCATCAAGTTAATATGGAACTTGACAGCAATGCACAGTGAAGGGATAAAATTCGGTAACCCTTTTCCTTGCAGGGGAGACAGAATTTGTTTGAGCAAGTGAGGCATTGGTAGAAGCGCCGTCTGTGGTACATATCGCATTGAGGGCAGAAGAACCCGTCGCTTCCGTCTACATCGAACATTTCTTAAAATTGGTGGCGACAAGTCTGAAAGGAAAAACCATGTTCCACGTTGTCAAAATGGTGAGTGAGCAGTCCCAGGCCTCGCGCCACTGTTCGAGCGCCCTCGATCTTCTGCCCCCCGTCCAGATACTTTTGCACCATGCCCTATGCACTTTTTTTGACCGCAAAGCGGGCCCTTCACGGTCTATACAGATGACTGACTTTTGTCTGTTTATATATGTCCCTATCTGGAATGGCCGGGGCCGTAAGAAAATGTCTTTCCCTGAAAATTACCTTTTGTTCTGTACTGGCTGAAATATTAAGATTTGAACAGAAGACTTAAGTTTTTTTTGTTCACAATTCATTTATAATGATTCCAAATCTGTGGTTACTTTTGTAATTGGGTGAGAAATCAGAAACATGTTCTTTTGAGTGACAAGCTTTCATGCGTCAGACTAATAGTGTTAATCAGTTTGTGGCGCTAGCTGCTAAACTGTTGCGAATTGAACAGATGACCAGAGATTTTTCGTTCACAATTTATATCTAACGGTTACAAATCTGTGCTAACTTTTGAAATCAGTTGAGAAACCACAGACTTGCCCTTTTGAGCAACTAACTTTCATATTAATTTCAGGCAGTTTGCTTCGCGGTCACCTATTGCGCTTTGCGCCATTAAACTTGTTTACCATGGTTTCTGCATGTACGATGACGCCAGCTTTGGCATAGCGGACAATCAATTTCAATTTTATGCATTTTTCACGTATTGTTCCATATTCGAAAAGAAAAAAGAAAATTATTTATGGGTGAATTATTTATGGCTAAAAACCACACAGCTAGATGGATACGAGTCAGAAGAAATTTATTGAGCCAAAAAATTGGCATTCTGAGACAAAAATATTTTGCTCATTTTTTCCCTACATAGGGGCAAAATGGGCATTTTCATGTTGAGACTCAAATATCTCTGATGGTACAAGGCTTTTAAAGTTATGGAACGGTACATATATGTAAAATTACCTGAAATTTCAGAAAAAATGGGTCTCGTCTGGCGCAAATGAAATTTTTACTTCGAAATTATAAATTTTTTGAAATTTGGAAAACTGGAAAACTGGTTTTTTGTGAATGATCGAAGAGAAATGAACAAAAAAACAAAATATTCTTCTCATTGAGACGGTTCGCTTGGTGGTAAAATCATTAAAATCCGTTGAGCAGAGCGAGAGTTATAGATGATTAAATAATCGGCCGTTTTTTACATTCAAAAATTCGCCAAAAATCGAATTTTGAGTTTTGAACATACTCTACCAAAAGTCTTAAAAACATGTCTACTTTTAATAAAAAATATAAAAAAGGGGGGTAAAAATTTTTGTCCGTCCCCCTATTTGAGATATTTCACCTTCTCAGAAAAGCTCTCTTAATGAACCTTGTAGAGCATTTCTCGGACACTGGGCTTGAGTCGGTCCTCCACTGCGGCGACCTGGTTGAGCGGGAGGTTGAGGCACTCGGGCCACAAATCCTCCATCAACTCCTGCAGACCAAACTGGCTGGCCAGCACCAGCAGCACCAGCAGCTCCCCGCTCCCGCCTTCCACATCTGTCACACCTCATCTCTTCCATTCCCTGTCCTTCCACACCTCTTCCCGGCCACAACCATGGAGGTGAGATTGGAGGAAGAACTGGCACTGCCTGCGAATGAAGTCCATCTGGTACTCGTCGGCCAGCTTGAGGAGACTGGCCACGTTTTTCATGCTCACCACGCCCGGACACGGCGCTACCAGCAGACTCAACAGCTCCACCACTTCTGAGTACCTACAGTCCGCCCACTTTACCTCCTTATCGCTGCTGAAGATGGAAAAGAAACCGTTTGCCGGGCAGTTGGATGCTGGAGTTCCGTGATTCTTTCCACCTCCCATCCAGCATTGCCCGGAAGACGGAACTGTGGCCAACAAGCACTATCTCAACTGGCCGCATTCCCTGCTCTCACTTTGATGGGAAGGGGGGCGAGGAACCTTAGGTGCCCAGAGCTGGCGACCTTCCACGGTGAGGCGAAGGTCGTTGAAGTCGGACTGGGCGAGAAACTGGGGCGGCGCCATCTCTTCTTCGCCACCCTCTTTCGGCTTCTCCATCCGCGCTTTCTTCTTCCCTCTCTCGCCACCCTTATTCTGCTTCTCCTCCCCTGTCGACTTGGAGGCCATGCCCCGATTGCGCAAGACTTTGGAAAGGCCAAGGTAGTGAACGATTCTGGGGCGTTAGAAGCAGGAAGTGGCGCTAAGTTGCGCGCCCTTCTCTTCGTTTGCATTCCAAAGCATAGTCCGTGGATATGCAGCGGCAGCTATGTTTTTTGCGCGGCCGAAGGCCGCCTGCCGCGGAGGGCAGGGCAGTCAGAGCTCTGGAGGCCGGAGGGCATGGGTGCGGAGGCCCCGGAGCGTAGCCTAGCATGCGAAGCATGCTAGGTGAAGCGTAGGGGCCGTAGCACCCGTGCCCGGAGGCCGGAGGAGCTCTGGCGCCCTGCCCGAAGCGGCGGGCGGCCAAGGCCAGCTTAAGCAGTTACCCCATTTTTGCGTCCGTCTGTCCGCATATATATATCTATATATATGTGTCTTTCCGGGGCCGGGCCTCCACGGTTTTTCAACGAAATTGGCTAATTTTTTGCATGAAGGTCCTTCTGGGTGGTATCTCCAGGCCATTTTTTGGGATGGGCGTATTTTTTCGATTTTCGCCCAAAACTCAATTTTTTGATGTTTCAAAATACAAAAATTCATAAATCACTTGTTTTTCAATGAAATTGGCTCGAATTTTGGCAGGTACGTCCATCAAGGTAATATCTTGAAGCTGGCAAAAGGAATCTCCGAAATATTAATTATTTCCCGATTTATGGCGAAAAACCTAAAATCTTGATGTTTCAAAAATGCGAACATCCATAAATCGATGGTTTTTCAATGAAATTGGCTGAATTTTGGCAGGTACGTTCATTAAGGTGATATCTTGAAGCTGGCAAAAGGAATTTCCGAAATATTAATTATTTCCTGATTTATGGCGAAAAACCTAAAATCTTGATGTTTCAAAAATTTGAACATCGATAAATCGATGGTTTTTCTATGAAATCAGTTGAATTTTGGCATGAACGTCTATCAAGGTGGTAAATTGAAGTTCAGAAAAGGACTTTTTAAAATGTTTATTATCTCTTTATATTTAGTCAAAAACCTAAAATATTGGTGTTTCAAAAATTCGAACATCCATAAATCACCGAGTTTTTAATAAAACCAGCTCACTTTTGGCAGTGATTCATATGGGTGGTACAGTAATGTTATTTGAGGTTTTTATTTGGACCAAAGGCCGCGCATCTTGGCGATAGCCGAGTATACCTTGTTTACACTTGTCGAAACAAGGGGAACGGTAATCCTTCTCCATTTATTCTCTTAAGAGGCGGTTTGCGAGAGGACTCAGAGGGGGTATTCCACTTAGCAAAAATCGAAGGTTCGAGTTGGGAATCGTGATTAGGCCATGGTTTTGGTCCATTTAGTTGTGATCTTAGCCCAACAAACCCTGACCCAAAATATTGCTTAATTGCTGCGAAATGACCATTTTTCGAACACCTACTTTTTTGACCTCTGGATGACCTAAAAATCGATTTTTGGCTAATTTTAACCAAGATTTTTTGACCAACCCCAAACTATTGCATATCAATAGAACCGCAAAACTATAACAAATTTCATGGTGACAATGATTTGTTCCATAAGAAAAAATTTTTCAATTGATTTTTCAAAAAACCAGTTTTCGCATTTTGCAATTTTCGGCACAAAAAAACTGATTACTAAAAATGCTCAAAAAATTCAAGGCTGAGACCTAGCCTATCTTTTTATTCACATTCTTGCCGTCATTTTGGTATATATAAAGTTGAAAATGGCGATGATCAAGTCGGAAAATTTTTTGATTGAAAATTGCCAGTCCGATTTTTGCCCTATGTTATAACATAGGCAAAAATCGCCAAAAAAAATTTGTTCTCAAAAAATGATTTTTTTGGCATGAAATGTTCTGTTGGGACCCCTGCACCTTGTGCATATTTGTTTCCCTACAATTAGTCTCAATCTTCTCAAACAGAAATGCCCAGTTTCCTATGCTTTAACATTGCCTATGCTATAACATAGGAAACTGGGCATTTCTGATTGAGAAGATTGAGACTAATGTGGGGAAACAAATGATGCAGCAAGGTGCAGGGGGTCCCAACAGAAATTTCATGCCAAAAAAATCATTTTTTGAGAACACATTTTTTTGGCTGATTTTTGCCTATGTTATAACATAGGGCAAAAATCGACTGGCAATTTTCAATCAAAAAATTTTCCGACTTGATCATCGCCATTTTCAACTTTATATATACCAAAATGACGGCAAGAATGTGAATAAAAAGATAGGCTAGGTCTCAGCCTTGAATTTTTTGAGCATTTTTAGTAATCAGTTTTTTTGTGCCGAAAATTGCAAAATGCGAAAATTGGTTTTTTGAAAAATCAATTGAAAATTTTTTCTTATGGAACAAATCATTGTCACCATGAAATTTGTTATAGTTTTGCGGTTCGATTGATATACAATAGTTTGGGGTTGGTCAAAAAATCTTGGTTAAAATTAGCCAAAAATCGATTTTTAGGTCATCCAGAGGTCAAAAAAGTAGGTGTTCGAAAAAAAATGGTCATTTCGCAGCAATTAAGCAATATTTTGGGTCAGGGTTTGTTGGGCTAAGATCACAACTAAATGGACCAAAACCATGGCCTAATCACGATTCCCAACTCGAACCTTCGATTTTTGCTAAGTGGAATACCCCTCCTACAAGGCCTCTCAATTCTCTCGCAAACTGTTTCTTAAAGGCACAATCCAAAATTTACCACCATCGCCGATTTCAATATTCTATGGTAATGCTGATATGGGGTGAGTGTGTAAGTGTGCAACAGTATTAACAAAGTAAGTTAACAAATTATTAAGCCATAGTTGTTTTACTGTGAGAAATTGTAAAGCAGTATTGTAATTGTATCTGTTCTCAACAACTTAATTTCTGATACGCCCCTATTGGGGACAATGAGATTATTTGATTTTTGTTAACAGGCGTAATGTAAAGCCTTCCCTTCGGCCGTGGGTTGGCTCAGTATTGCACTGCCTCTGGGATCAGCCTTTGACTTTAACTTTTGGAGGTCTCTAAACTGTTAGAAGTCATGCAGCACTGTGAAAAGGAAATCATGCGTAGAAAAGCGAGAATGCCAAACTATGCCTTTGCAGGCTGCTCAATGCAGCCGCTTTCTTTTAAACAACCAGCATGAGCAGTGCAGCACCCCCAAACAAAGGCATTCGCTTCCTTCAGCCTTCATGAATTTCAATATTTTCCCCCAAAAACTTTTTAAAGATTGAAAGCAATATTTTGACCTATTTTCCAAAACTCAGCAAAAGAAAACTATGCGCAGTTTGCCTCAGTGCAGCCGCATGGAAGACCAGCGGAGGCTGATGTTTCACAGCTGATGTGTTGAATTGGGCTGGCGCGAGCGAGCGTTAGCGAAGTGTCAGCGCCCAGCCCCTCTTTTCGACCCAGGTGTACGTTTTGGGGGTTATTGCTAGATCTCAATTTTGATAAGGCTGCTGCTCGTCACAGAAAGCTCCAATCGTTATAATTCTTTTTGCAATGGAAAGAGCACCATCGAATTGACTATAGTTTATCTTTTGAGTTTTGCACAAAACGTTTGATTTTATGGTGAAAAATGCAAAAAACCATTTGTCCGAACTCCTTCTTCTCCTTCTTCTCCTTCTCCTACGCATCTATTCAATGGACGATAGTAGGTATTCATTTCTTCCCCCCCCCCCCCTCCCCGCCCTCCCCCGGCTCCCTGGGCCTCATATATTTCTTTAATGATAGCTCCTTAGTTACACCAAGGAGTCGGTACCAGTGGTGTAGTGGTGTAAGCGATTTGACAGCTGAATGAAACTGGAGGTTCGAATCCATGTTAGTCATTTATTTTGAATTTTGTGTGTTTCAAGCTGAGAAAATAACTATTGCAATCGGCAGGCCAAAAATCGCCCAAAGCATGAACCAAGAAAATTTCTCAAAAATGTCTTCAGTTTGCCAACAATTTTAATTTTTGAAACTTTTATTTTTATATTTTTATATATAAACTTTTTTTTTTTTATATATTTTTTTATTTTTTATTTGTGATTTATTTATGTAATAAAATTTGTTTATTGATCTATAAAATTAGTATTAATACATTTTATACTATATTAAAAGTGGAAGAAATATCTGTTACCATCGGCAGGCCAAATGTAGTTCTCATTTCTCCCAAAGTTGCAAAAGCCTTGAGTAAAAAGTCAAGGAAATAAAAATTATAATAATGGAATCTTCTGCGTCATATGCAATTTGTTTTTTGGCGCGCATGGAAAGAGACACAGAACAGCGCGCCAAAAACAAAATGCAACTGTCCAAGCAGCAGATTCCAGTAGTATAAATTGTATTTCCTTGACTTTTTACTCGAGGCTTTTGCAACTTTTGGAGAAAAGAGAACTACATTTGGCCTGCCGATGGTAACAGATATAAATACAAGCGGCCCCGGCTTAGGGGGCGGGGGTGCGATCTGAGAGCCAGGCCCTTTGCCAGGAGGACGACGGATGACGACGGAGGACGATGGAGAGCGGATGAGGACGGAGGAGGACGACGAAGGGACTTTCGGAAGCCACGGGGGTGGCCACCGGGGGTGGTGGCCAAGGATGGCTGCGCGCGAGCAAACCGGCCGCGATGAGTCCACCCGCATATGTGCGGCCAGAGGTGGCACCGCAGAGGTGCGAGCCTCACCGGCGGCGCGGTCGGGTGAACTCTAGGCACCGCCGGTAGCTCAGTGCGCCCAGCCGCCAACCAACCGCTCGCCAATACTCCAACTGCCAGGCCTGGCTCTACCACCCCACGATCGCACCTTTTGCACATTTTCTATTTTGCCCAGTTTATTCAGACTAATTATACCTTACTTATACCTTTCACTTTTCAATCTTTTGCCTACTATTGAGTTAAAAATGATTACATAGTGTTTATCAAAAAAAAACCGTGGCTGGTTTGCGGGGCTTGCTCTTTAGAGGCGTTTTTGATAGAAGCGTTATCCCCCCACTAAGGGAACATGATTTTAAAAACCTGATTTTTTACCCCGTTTTTGTTGCAGAATGTTCAATGATTTTGTTATGCTAAGATTTACAAGCTAAGAGCTCATAGTACGCCAATGACAAAATTCACTAATATCATTGCGTTATAAACTGCTTATATTTTGAAATTACTTGTAAAATGGACTCATTGCGTATTGCAAACTGTCGGAATGTGCTTCTTTTTTTGTGCAGATAAACGGTCAAAAGTCTTTCATCTCTTTTCTCCAAGTCTGCAAGGAGGCTAACTGGAAAATTGAAGACGCAGAACATGATCAATGTTTGAGGACATTGAGTCAGAAAAGACTTATAATCAGGCGATAAGAGGGGAGAGTGGAAGGAGGATAGGGAGTCTATTTGGGTTGGCTGGTGGGACCGGAGACTTCCTGGTTGAGGAGTTGGTGCTCCTGGAAGCGCAAGGACAGCCGCTGTGTCATCTTCAGGTACTTCTCCATGCACTTCTCCGCACAGTTCTGCATTCATCCCCTTTACGCAGTCTGAAGCGGGGGAATCTCCTCTGCCCACCTCTTCTTTGCTGGAGACTTCACGGCTGGTAAAGTCCAAGACACAGCTTACGAAACACGTCTCGGAGACCTAAACGCCTGGTCTGTTGGCCAACTGTGAAGAGCTGGGCGGAAAGAACTGACGCGATTGAACTGGGCAAAGAAGTCGCGGAAGGTCTGCACATTGCGAGCAATCTCTTCTGAAGGCGGCTGAGCTGGGACGGACATTTTCCGCCAATTATTTTTGCTCATTTTTTCATTCATTTGTCTGATAAAAAGAAAGCGTTGCCTTGCGACACAAATCCGTTGGCTCGTTCTTATTCTAGAGTTTATTCCATAAAAGAGGCTAATCGAAAGATTTCATGGACATGTTTAACCAGCCAATGAATCAACAGTCTCGGCGGAAGCTTGAAAGTTCGTTCGTCCCTTTTCAGATAAAGAAGATGCAACCCATAAGATAGTAAACACTGAAAGCGTCAACACCGCAAACAACTGCCAACGTATAGCCATTCGGTCAAGGTCATTACATATTCTTCTCCAGCTTGCAGCTGCAGTGAAGCAATGTGCAGAAGAGACAAAAACGGCTGCCTGAATTGCGAAAGAGGCAAGATAGAAATGGACTGGACCGCTTGAATTGTCAACGTTGGGTGGGATGTTGGCCGCGCGCTTGAATGAACGTGGAATCATTTGCTGCTCAAGTGGAAGAGAGGCGAAGAGAGGAAAACAGAGGGCAGCTAGATGAAGGACGGTAGAAGATGAGAGGAGGGGTGTGGAGGGGCGGAAAGAAAAGAAGAAGAGGGCAGAGGCTACGAGTTGGCAGCCTCACAGGC
>JASANA010001539.1:0-11717 GCA_030248095.1 Ptycholaimellus sp. GST1_10 | reverse complement strand
AATTCAGTGACACAGTTTATGCATTAATTGCCTCAAATCTCGCTGAGTACAGGAGCCAGTCGGCCAATGAAACATGGGAATAGTTAGTAGGCAGCAGTGGAGCTGTGTGGGCAGCCTCCAACTAGGAGTGGACGCCGAAGCTGGCCTCCAGCTTGTCGAACCGGAAACCAGGTTGGAACCTTTCCCAAAGCCCCTCAGTCAAACTTTCAGGCTTGGCTTGGTTTGCAGTTTCTATCGACTTCACCTGAGGCCGGCGTGTGGACGCAGCAGTCTCGCCTGAACAACGCAGAGTGCCAGTGTTCGTAGTTGACGAAGGTTGGATCCTACTTTGTTTAGTTGGCTAGATTTTGGCCACACTCTTGCTGGATAGTAGTTGGATTCGAAATGAGATACAAAAGAATGACCACTTTTTTGCTGTAGGAACAACGCGCGAAAGAACCATAAACCTAGAAAAAAATTGTAAAATTAGACTATAAAACGCCATAGCATTAGTCTATCAAAAATAATTTTTGATCATTGCGCCTAAATTTGCATAATTATCCGTCTTAACATTTTCAATTGCTTAATTCAATCATGGAACCAAAATGTCACTATTTGGGCCCGAAAGCCAGCTAAAGTGGGCCAGTGAAACATTCAAAGGCCTCAGCATTAATTCTGCACCTTCGTTAATCACTGCATAATACTGTGCAAAAACGTTGGTTTTGAGATGGGGTGAAGATGTTGGAGGTGCGGATGGTTTATTCTATGTAATTTTGAAATACTTCTGGTCAAACAGCATCCAATGAAACTAAACACCACGATACAATATCAACATCAAGCGGTTGAATATGTATCTTCTCAGGCAAAAATTACTATTCAGCACTTTACAATAATAATGAACAATAATCAATAAAAATGATTTGCTGCTTATGACATTGATGAACTGGGCCTTTTGAGATGGGAACAACCAGTGCTGTGAGATGAACTGTGAGATGTCTCAGCATCTGCTTTCACCATTCATCTGGACGATGTATCGTGGCGACTGGCTTACACGACCAAGTCTCAAGGTATATTGCTCATCTTCCTTCTTTTCAAGTTCAAGGACTAAACACACTGTGTTCAATGCATTAACTGAATGCTTAATCCTGCACTACTTGAAATAAATTTGAAACATCCCAAATCTCAGTGAATCTGGAGCTTTGACTGCCGCCTTCCATGGGCTGTGCTGAGGCAGAGGTGGACAGCGCCGGCCAATCATACATCTCACGCCTCATTGACGGAGACAGGGTCATTTTTCGAGATATTTCAAAATCACTTAAAAACTTTATTTTCGTTTCAGGTGACTAGAAAATGTCCTCGATGCGCGGCTGCGAGTCGTTCGACCATCATTGACCATCGCCTCTATTCCATTCCCATCGACCATATGAAATCCGCCATTGGTGAAATCAGGCACTGTATTCATTCATTCACTGCCTGCATTTTTTGCTTATTTTAGGTTCATTTTAGAGAGAGCACCTAACTAATTTAACAATTCAACAAGTATATGGCGCAGAGCGCAATAGGTGACCGCGGAGCTTCATGCCTCATAACTTCCCAGGCAACCTTGTACCAGGTATTAATGCTCTCAATAGTGTAGTGTTTCTGGTACAAGAATAATGATTATTTGTTGCATTTAAGGTCCATTGCATTTGTTTTATTAGTGAGAGCACAATATATTCAAATAGTAAAATGCAAAAAAATAATAGAAAGATGGGCAAGCATGGGTTGAAATATGGTATCCCAATGTAGAATGCAGTATGTGGAGAGGAATAGGATTAGCGGGGCAAGGTATTCATGGGAATGTGGCCACAGTTTGTACATGGGTGGTTCAGTTGGCCCATTCCTATTCGGCAAAACCTGGTTCCTGTAGAGCATCCACCACGCCAGCAGAAGCAGAGGACTGAAATTGAGAAATAAATGAATTTTGATATTATTCCTGATAAATTTGGTTTTTACCCATTGCCATAGCTGATGTAAGGGCCAACACCTTCAGCGCAAAGGCAGCATCGAACTCCTTCAATGATACATCATCAAGAAATGGATTGAAATTGAGGTACCCACTTTGTAGTGAGCTTTGGCCTTCAGGTACACATCCAGAGAAGCTTTCTGGACCAGCTGTGAAATATCTTTTGTTTTGTCCCATGCTGTTTTGTCCCATCCCATAATTTCTATAAAAAAAGTTTGTCCCAATCCGTTGAGAATTGACCCTTTTACAGCATACCCAAATTTTCAACCTTTCTACCCAAAAAAGTAATGTTTCAAATGCTCGGAAACCGGTTCCACCCCACCAGATCTTCCTAAAATAGCATTACCTTTCAGGAAAAAAAAAGTTTGTCAAGATCCGTTGAGAATTGACCCTTTTACAGCATACCCAAATTTTAAACCTTTCTACCCAAAAAAGTAATGTTTCAAATGCTCGGAAACCGGTTCCACCCCTCCAGATCTTCCTAAAATAGCATTACCTTTCAGGAAAAAAAAAAGTTTGTCCCAATCCGTTGAGAATTGAGCCTTTTACATCATACCCAAATTTTAAACCTTTCTACCCAAAAAAGTAATGTTTCAAATGATCGGAAACCGGTTCCACCCAACCAGATCTTCCTAAAATAGCATTACCTTTCAGGAAAAAAAAAGTTTGTCAAGATCCGTTGAGAATTGACCCTTTTACAGCATACCCAAATTTTCAACCTTTCTACCCAAAAAGTAATGTTTCAAATGCTCGGAAACCGGTTCCACCCCCCCAGATCGTCCTAATATTGCCTTACCTTTCAGCAAAAAAAAAGATTGTCAAGATCCATGGAGAAGTCGCCCGGGGCCAGCATTTCCAGATATATATATATATATATATATACATATCAGGACAAAAGTTTAGTAACCTCTATAGACCGCGGAGCGGCCCTTCGGGCCGCTCCGCGGTCAAAAATTTAAAAAAATCAACATCTTTAAAAATTTGTTTTTATGGCAACATTTTTGTCTAGGCGGTTACTTTCTTTGAGTCCCACTGACTGCAGATAACTAAAATAATAATTGATGCCAGGCCGAAGCTTGGGCCCTTAATTTTTAGCCAAAGCGCAGTGGATTGGCCAGCTACCGTTTTTCTCAGACACGTTTGCTTCCAAAGGTACCCTGGGACAAAGCTGTTATGGAAAAGAGACTGCTTGATTCGGCTCCCATCGCATGGATATGAGCTGAGCAATCCCACGAGGCTGACAGAGCCCGATCAGTCGTTCTACATCCCAGCTTCACAAGGCCCAGGCAAAGGCAAGGCAATGGCCCTGAAGATCCTGGCTCTGCTCACCATGTTTGTGGCCAGGTCAGACGGCCAAGGCTGCCAACGTTAGATACTTCCCACAAGCTCGAATAGCGACTGTTTTCGGCAGATCATTGCTTGCAAAAAAGTAAAAACCGTTTTAGAATGCAAGACATGCTCGGACTACTACAAGGAAGGCGCCCGGGTAGACGGCTGCTCCTACAAGATCATCTTGCCCCAAACGTTGACGGTTGACATTATTTGACGCAAAGAATATGCCTTAATTATTCAACAACTTGGCTCTTGGTGCATGCGAGCAGACAGAAAATGGCCCCTTTTAGCCCCCAAGCATTGTTATTACGGATTTTAAAAAGCGCCATTATGGACACATTCATTAAATCTAAGAGGCATTTCAAGAGAAAGAGAATGGATCTAAGGGGATGGGCAATTTATGACCTTAAAGTGTTCATTGAATTGGGCGTACCCTGCATCAACAGCAATCAACAGCAATCTTTGTATTTTAGAGACTAGACTTTCATTTTATTCGTTTTCCTGGGCATAACAAGCATAAAAGTAGACAAATAGGTGCAAACAGCTGGCGCAATTGGGACCGTGCGCTCGCACGTTCCCCTCTTAGCCAAGGAACAACTCTTTTGAAAAAATATTTAATTCTGCAATACATTCTGTGTAGAAGCTACAGAGTTGCAGGTAGGTTCAAACAACGCAGCAATTAAAAAAGATTGTCATAATCGGGGTTAAGAATTGTGCAAATCCGTGATACGTCTGACATCCGTCTATCCATTCTTTTTGGCAGGGGTATAGCGCTATGTTTGGAGATCTGTTCTGGGTCTAGATATAGTATATCAAGGCCGTAGGGTGCCATTTGGTGTCACAATTTTGACTTTTCAAATTTTTTGACATATTTCGAAACCTACAAATAGAAACCTACAAAACATGTTTCGAAAACTACAAAATCAAAAGCACGACCCTTACAGAAATAAAATAGTCATATTTTTATTAAAGTTAGATAGCAGGACTTCTGGCTAAAACAAAGTTAGATTCTGAAATTCCATCAAAACCCCACCTAACTAAGCTGGGAAAATTGAAATTTGTAAAAAAAATACCTTTTTGAGATCTAGAGTGGGTATCATCAACATTCGTGCCCAGGAACTTTCGGCTTATGACCAGAATCCCCCCCCAAGGCTTCTACCCCCCCAAGCTTTTACCCCCCCCCCCACCTGTGAAGTATCCCCCCCACGTAAGTATCCCCCCCCACGTAAGCTAAGTTTTCTGTTTTATAGGTATTCTTGGGTGTGGTGATATACAGCAGGAACTTAGCCAGATTCTCTTTCATCGTCACCGGAAGGGAAGGGAAGAAGAGCGGAACAGGTTAGGGCATCTCGGGGAAAATATACAGACTGATCCCGGCCTCCCTTCCGCCCGCCTCATCGACATAGGCCGACGAAACCGGCTTGGGAAACGTCACAGCGCACCCGCGGGGCGGCCAGGAAAGGGCAGTAGTGATCACACCATTGGCTAGGCAGGCAGAGGAACGGGGCCTCGGATCTAAGCTACAAGCATAGTACTACTATGGGGAGGTTATCACTGAGGCCGGCGGAGCATCGGCGCTGGAGTGGTAGAGCGAGACCGCGCCAACGTCGATCGAGAACCTCGCACGGACCGTGGTAGCTGCATGACAGTTGGGTCCCACGGTAGTAGATGGACGGAGCTCATCGAGGGTGTTCGATCAATCCGTGCTCTCGACCCAGCCAAGCTTCGCGATCCGACCCGGTTGACATCTCGGGAGAGAGCCCGCGAGCGATGTAGACTTGGGCTCCGACTTCTCGAGTTGGCGCGACTGAACGCGGCCGTTCCTCCTCGGGAGTCTAGTCTGACGAGGTCCATCACCGAAGCCGAGCGAGACAAGGGCGCTTCTACTGGGAGGAACTGGGTATCCGGGTTCTCCGCTATGGGCGTCCCATTGGCCGTGATCCACCGAGGAAGGTAGTTTGTGAAATCCCACCCTTGTAGCCGCTCTCTCCACTCCCTCGTCTTCCTCCTGGCGTCGGCTCCCCACGAGGTGTACTGTGAGACCCAGAAGAGGAAGACACCCACTGCAATGACAGCCAATATGGCCAAAATGACTCCCACGACCATGATGACCGGTTTGACGATGGAAGAACCCAAGTTGTTGATGCCGGACCAGGAGGTCTTTGCCAGCCCTTGTGCTCCTTCGGACAACGTTCCCACGATGTCTCCTACTGCGTGACCGTAGGCTTCAATCCCTTGAACCACACCGCTGGGGTCGAGGGAGAAATGACTCGTGTAGTTCGTCAGTCCATTTAGTTTCCTTTCCAGGATCGGCAGGCTCGAGGAGTAAGCGACGAGGGCCGCAAAGGGGGGCATCAGTCGTGAGTTGAAGAGGACTGGGGTGTCGTAGGTGATGTTGGGTTGGAGATGATGAATGGCGGGTGCTTGCAAGAGGGTGGCAAACGAGCCATGGGTGAAGTTCTTGAAGAACGCTGAAGTCTCGGCCGCGGACACTGGGTCTACGAACCGGAAAGGGTGGACGTGGTGACAGTCCGCCAAAGGGCTGTGATAGGTGAGGTCCCTCCCTACGCCATCCGGCAGGAACAAGGTCTCTCCTGTCTTCAGACGTACTGGTAGGAAAAGGTAGCATTTCTCTTCCCCCGGAAGTTGGTGATTCGGGTAGATCGCTTCCACGTCTGCCTCCACACATTGAGAGATGTAGATGGCCGACCCTCTTACTTCGGCCGAGATGTCCATTCGACCGGTAAGGGCGCGGATTCCGTTAGTGGGGCTCATCCTGACCATCTGCTTCAGAACTTGATACTGGTGGTCTTCCAGCACGCACATTCTATGCTCATCGCTCAATTCCACCCGCTCCATCATATCCACCAGCTCGTCCACGACGTAGTGGAGTTTGGCCTCCACTGGGTCGTGATGTTCAGCCCAGTTCTCTATGCCCAGGAGGGCCGCGTGGATGGCTTCCTTCCTGGTTCCTTTGTCGAAATCCCAGTGTGGTTTTGCTGTGGTGGAAGGCGGCGAATAGAGCCTTCCCTCTCGGGGATGAGTGACGGTGGGCAGATCTCTCTCCGCCCTCCTTCTTTCTTTCTTTCCGAGGTCTCCTGTCGCTTCGTCTCTCTCGGTGTCGTTGATGCGTAAGGCTCCCCCTTCGTGGGAAAGAAGAGTTCCGGCAGGGAGGCAACCCATCGACTCCTTAGTGTACGGGAAGTTGTCCTCGGGCAAGTAGGTTGAAAAGGTTGTGGATAGTTTGGGGATCCGCACTCGTGAACCCATCACGTCGCCGACGAAGCTCCCAAAGTATCGAAAGGGACAGTACTTGAGTACCGGTGTGTCGTTCCACACAATGGTATACTGAGGTTGAACACAGCTCTCTTTCTCTATCTGGCATCCCTTCAGTGACCCGAGGCTCGAGGTGAGGGCTTGGTGTCCCGCGTACACGATTCCCTCTAGGACGTAGAGGTTGATTGTCTTGTACGTGTACGTCCCGCTGCAGCAGTGCCATTCGTAGTGCAGAGACTGGTTGGTGGACCAGAGGGACTTGTCGATCTGCACGAGCTTCAGCCCCCTGAATTGTTGTTTCGTCCAGGCTCGTTCGCATTCATCAGCCGGCACGTTCAACTTCTCGATGGGGTTGGTCAAACCCCAATTGAGGTGTGAGACGAGGCCGTTCCACCAGGTGGTTGTGGTGGTAACCTCCAGAAGGCATTTTGCAGCCGGCGCACTCGGTGCTTCGGTGGCGGGAAGCCACAAATCCACGTCGTGGTAGGAACGTTCTGCCGGTTTTCCGTAAATTGAACAGTCTCTGGTTCTCTCTGGAAGAAGGAACGGTCGACCTCCCCCACTGTGCCGATGGCACAGCTGGAACTTCACATTCTCCGGCGGCGGCGCCGGTTGGTCCATGCGGTGCCGAGTCCCCTGGAGGATGGTGCGGCTAATGTCCTGAGCCGAAGAGAAGGTGTCGCCGTGGTCAGGAGTGTGGTCTCTGAATGTCAGCTCGGTCACAGCTGGGGGAAGTAGACACAGGGCTAGGAGTATCAGCGTCGCTATACCTCCCTTCCCCTTCCTGAGCCCTTGACTGTTTCCCGATGTCTGTTCGGTCGAGCGGATTTGCTGGTCGCACTTCTGTGCTTCCTTCTTCCTCTCCGCCCTTCTCCTCTTGGACCTGGCCTTGCTCTTCCGTTTCTTCGCACGCTGTCGCTCCTTTTCTCGTTCTTCCTCTGTCATCGGAATCTCCGTGAATTCGTACCGCCAATGGCAAGGCGTGAACGAATGCTCAGTTACTCTGAGCATGCTGACTTCATCAGGCCGCCTCCTCCGTCGCCATCTCTTCACCTCTTCCCTTAGGAGCGTGGGCCGGAGGGCCTGCTTCCCTATGATACCCGAGCGGTCATCCTTGAACTCCACCGTGAAGGGGAGTTCCACGTAGCTCAAGAATCTGGCCAAGTGGACGATCTCTCCTCTGGTCATCGGCGCCAGGTCCGGATGTCCCAGAAAATAGTAGGTCGACCAGTCTAGTTTGAGGTACTTGAGTTTGGGCGGAGGTAGACCCGGTGGGGTAGTCTCCTCCGGCGGGATTTCGTCTTCTTTCCGGACCACGCAGAAGGTGTCCCAGGCCAGATGATCTAGCAGCAGGTGGGTGACCGTCTCCAGCTGGGGAAGAACGTAGAGACGGCTGGGGGATTGCACGAGAACGTTGGAGAAGTTTAGGAGGGAGAGATGCGTGAGGGCCGGGAGTCTCTTCAACCGGTCCGCCAGCGGTTCCTTCCCTTCTGCCTCTAACTCCCCGGTGTAGTGCAGTTTGATGATAGTCTGCGGCAGGTCCTCTACTCCTTCCGTGGCCGCCGCGGTGAGGTTGGGCGCTAGTTCCGCAAGCCCCGAGAACCTCCCGTCCACCCTCAAGTCCCTCAGTCCATGCAGTATCCTCGTTCCGGTTGGGAGTTTCTCTGTGGTGGTTCGCGAGAGGGCCCAGGTGCCACGAGTGTTGAGTCGTAGACGCTCCAGCTGACTAGGTAAGCTATCCCAAATCTCGCTAGGACCTCTCTCTTCGTCCCAGGTCTCGCGCTCGAAGTGGACTCGAGGAAGACGAAGTGTGACCAGGTTCGGCGTCAGCCTCTTCAGATAGGGCATCCTTATGACAGAGAAGCAGTGGAAGCTGAGGGTCTGAAGTTGAGGTAGTGGCTCGGTCCACTCCCCTCCCAGTTGGAACCTTCCGTCTTGCGAGGCCCCAAGGTGAAGAGTGCGCAGTTGGTGGAGTTGGCGCAGTGCTGCCCAACTTTCGGCGGAGAAACTCCGTAATCCGTGGATGTGCAGTGTCTTTAAGCCCGTCGCCAATTGGGCTACCTTCAGGACGGAGGGCCCATAGCCAATGGTTAGCTGCGTGATCCCGGGTTTCTCCAAGGCTCCAACCGAGCCTTTGAACATCATTACCATCTTCACTCGATCGGGTAACGCGTCCCATATGTCCGCGGTCATGCACCGGAGCCGGACCGAGTACATCTTCTGGCTGTGTTGGCAACAATGTAGGATGGTTTTCAGGTAGGTTCCTCCGACGTCCGCCCGAATGTTTTCGGCCGAATGGAAACCTCGAAGCACCCTCAGCTGTCGGGTTTGGTCGTCCGAGATGGCGCCGTCTAGGTGGGTCGGCATGTCGAAGCGGCCGACGGGGAGAATCGTCCCAGGAGTTATCTGTTCCTCGTCTCTTCTCCACGGTAGACGAATCCTGTTCTTCCGTCGGCAGGGCAGGTAGTAGCTAGGTTCTCGAGCACCAAGCACGTCCGTCATGCTCTTCAGGGTGCAGGGTCTCCGTGAGGCGTTGCAGGCCAGGAGCCTTCGGAGATGTGGTCCCAGAACATCGACCATCCGGTTCTCTCGAATCTCCCCCTGGGTCAATGTTTCTTCCTCGCCACTGTTCTCGTCGGATTCCGCACCGGCGGAGAGTCTTTCCATCTCCTCGATCGCCGCGTCTTCCCCTTCTCCTTCCATCTCCTCTGGTTTCCCGATCCCCAGCATCAGGACTTGTCGCTGCTCCAATATTGGAACTAGAGACTTAGATGGGGGGAGGAATTGGATCGGTGGCGGTATGGAGAGCGATGATGAGAACGGAGCTGATCCCTCACGCCATGGGTTCGGTGGTGTTGGTACCCACACTGATTCCTGTCCTCCTTTTTCCGTCAGCTCCTCCCTCGCCTCGACCAACTCCTTCCAGATGAACCGGTGAAGATGTTCTTGGACTGGTTGGTCTACCGGATAGCCAAGCCTCCTCAGGTCAGTCTCCAAGGCCTTGATCCGTTCTGTCGATCCGCAGTGTCTGGCCAGCGGATCCGTAGGGCTCCTGAGTACTTCCTGGAGTCGTGCGCGGGTGAGAGGGAAGTCGCGGGGCTTCTCTACGCCGTGTGTGGCTAGCTGCGGTCCTATCAGCTGCCCTTTCTTGCACTTGCTCCCTAGCTCCCCCTTTCCATTCGTCAAGATGGCCGTCCTTGGAGGAATGCTTCGTCTGGTTTGGAACGGTGACTTTGCGTTCCCTACCATGAAACTTCCCAACGGACTGGGGAAGATGGCGAGACCTGGGCGGAGCTGGCTACTCCAAGGCGCGGCAGTGGCGAGGGCGAACGCGTTCACGTCTTGTCCGAAGAGGATGTCCACCTCCATCAATTCCTCTTTGTTGCATGGCGGCATGTTCAATAGTTCTGGATGCTGATCCCGGATCCGGTCCCACTCCTTCCCGGTGAAAGGGGCCTCAAGTGTGAGTGGTGGGCAAACTTCCCCTTTGGGAACCCAGGCTTCCAGACTGAACTCAAATCCGCTGGGTGCGCGGATGTTCAGCCCCACCTTCCTCATCCGCATCTGGCGTCGCTCTTTGTGTCCGAAGACTCCGGTGTTGATCTCTTGTTCGTCCAGTGTTTTCAGTCCCAACCGTTCCATGACGCGGTTGGACACCGCAGTCATCTGTGAACCGGAGTCCAGGATGCACGCTACGTCCACCGATGCTCCCCAGTCTTCGGAGTGGAGCCATGCTGGGAAGGTGAGCATGATGGGCCCTGGGTCAGGGTGTCCTCCTCCTGACGCCATCATGCTTGCCATCTTCCTTTCTTTGCTCTTCTTCCTGATCGATCCCTCTTTGCATGCACTCCCCTCCCTGGATCTAGATCTGTGAAGTGGGGTCGCCGGCCGTCGTTGGACTGATGAGCGGGTTGTCCTCTCTTCTCCCCTGCTACTCTGTCTGGATCGATTGTTGGATCGTCCCGGACTTCTGCTATTGTTCCTTGACCTCGTCGTCCCTTGTTTACGAGTGGGAGATAAGGTTCCTGCTCGAGAGGTGTTGCGGGGCGTAGGTGAACGACTCTGACGTCTGGCTCTGTTCCCCGTCTCACGATCGCCACTGCAGTTACGAGGTGGCATGTAGCGAGAGGGGCTGCGCGACTGTCTCCGTTGTGGGCTTCTGCTTGTCCGTCGGGTACTGTCTTCCTGCCGGCAGCAAGAAAGTGAGTTTTGTCTGTGCTTGTCTGGAAAGGCGTCATAGCAGATGGCCGAATGATGGTGTGGTTGGCAGCAATGGTGGGTAGTTACAAAACCACTAGGTGAGATTCGGGTGAAAAATACAAAAAATGTAACTTTTTTTTGGAAATTTCACCGGGCCCCAGTGCAATCCAATGAGTGAAACGCCGGAAATTACAGCGATAGGTCAAATGCAATGACATGAAAAACATTTCATTTTTGCAAACTATCCACCCCACAGTTATAGATATTCCCAAAAGGGTTTCATAAAATTGAAAATTTTCCCAAACCTTCCAGCATTCCTTCTCATTGTTACTTTGATGGAAGGTCATGCCTTTGACGCCTGTATTCCGTTTCCACAACAGATCTCAGACAGTCATGGTGGTTAGGTTTAGGCTTAGGCTAGGCTTAGGCATCATATTGGCTTCTTAGGTAGCCAATTATTGAGTATAGGCGGGCATCTTCAACATCTGCAAGCAATGTAAAGTTACTGCTTAAACTCACTTTACTGTCCCTGAATCAAGTTCATTTTGAAAAAAAGCTGCCTTCATTCCGGTCAGTCTAGGTGAAATCAAAAGTGAAGAAAACATTCTAAGAAAAAGGGCCGATGATAATCTATTTTTTTGCTTCCGTGGCACTCTGAGGGTTGCCGAATGAACCATAGGAGTCTTCTGTAAGCTGCAGGAATAAAAGCTAGTTAAATTGACCAACTTTGGTATAGAATCGGGCTCTATTCGAAATTTTTTGGAATTTACATGTGGGTAGTTACAAAAATCCAATGAAGTGCTAATAATCCCAAAGAAAATGGAATCCGCTGCCAATAAAAATGTGATAAAAAATTCCGAAGCGCCTCGGCTTTGACATGGGCAGGGCCAATGAATACCGAAATTCTGTAACTCCCCACCATTGG
>JASANA010001536.1:0-16897 GCA_030248095.1 Ptycholaimellus sp. GST1_10 | reverse complement strand
GAATTGCTGCTGCGGCTTGCAGCTTAAGTATAGTTTATAACTTCTAAATTCCTTTCCCAAGTATATATTGTGATTTGCGAAGTGTAAATGTGAAGCAGCATTTGCTTGAAATTCGAGGAATGTCTGCAGGCACAACGCTGGGGATGATGTGGGCAGATGCGGCTCTCTACATCCTCCTTGCCTACCTACTATCGCTATTCAAGCGTAAAGGTAGTCGAACGCTTCGCTTTCCCAGCCATAGCCAATGCAATGTGGCAGGCCTCCGAGCTTTCTGCCAATGCGCTTGTGAATCGGATAGTGGAACGGAGCAAGGTCAGGCCAGCCCCCAGCAGAGCCAGAAGCTCGGCATCTCCGCCCAAGGCCTGTGGAAATGGTGAGACCTGGCTAGGGCAGAGCAGAGCGGAGCATGACGGCGGCGAGACCGAGCGGTACTCGGGAAAGAAGGAGCCGGCAGTGCGGAACCTGAGCCTGGCGCTGCGTCCGGGTGAGGTGACGGCCCTGTTGGGGCGCAATGGGGCGGGCAAGAGCAGCTCCATGTACCTCCTCCTCACCTACCTCCCCTACCCTATCAATAGCCAGAAGGGTGGCAGAGGGATGATGACGGGGCTGGTGGAGCCTAGCCGTGGCCGGTGTCTGATCCAGGGCCAGCCCATAGCTGCCATCAAAGACGGTCTCCTCGGCTTCTGTCCGCAGGTGAAGGGGAATGAGGCGGCTGGTGAGTAAGGAGGGTCGAAGAATGGAAGAATGCAGGGCAACGTCCTGTTCCCTCGGCTGACGGTGCGAGACCACCTGGAATTCTACGCTCGGCTCAAGGGCAGGCTGCAGGGAGAGGAGCTGGCAGGGGACGCGGAACCAGTGCTCTCCCGAGACTGGCCTGGTTGCTTTTTACACCTTCTCCCATGTTTCGCCTGTGCGTAGCATCAGTGTTATTTGGAACCTCTGAATAATCATATTTCCTGCTCATGCTTCATCACAAAATATACCGGAGCAGGACAATTCAGAATGAATTCTTAATGCGACAGTGCTCCAGTTAGACTGAAATAGGGGTGGGAAGAAGAAGTGGGTTGGCAGGTGGAGATGAGTGATAGACAGGCGCGCTACCTGTCGGGTGGTATGAAGCGGCGCCTGTGCGTTGGGCTGGCCTTCGTGGGGGGCTCTGAAGTTAGGGAGGCTGCTGCTCACTCCCAGTGGGATGTAAATATAGAAGGTGTTGGTGATAGGTGGTTGTTCTGGATGAGCCATCGGCGGGCATCGACCCGGTGGCCCGGCGTGCCATCTGGAGCCTTGTCCAGGCCCGCCAGGCCTCCACCACCACCCTCATCACCACCCACTACCTGGACGAAGCTGACCTGCTCGCCCATCACATCGCCCTCCTTCACAAGGCATCCACTCCTCACTCTTCCCATAAATACTATTTTTATTTTCCTCTTCTCCCAGGGCTCCCTGCTTTCAAGCGGGACCTCTACTGAGCTCAAGGCCAACTTCGGACTTGGATACCGCCTGCGCATTACCATGGACCACACCAGGGAGGTTCATTCACTTCTACTGGATAAAAAGAAACAATTTCTAGAAAAGAGGCTTATTTGCAGAGAATGAAGGTGGAAGCAAATCTACTTCACGCCATTCGAGAATACGTGCCGCAAGCGACACTATCGGAGCGGACTCCACAAGGCCAGCTGGTCGTCCTACTGCCCAAGGTTGTCCACTCTTCCCTCCGAATGCGCTAGCCCCAACTTTCCCCTCTCTCCAACCAGGCGGATGGGGCATCCATCGGAGCTCTTCTGAAGCGCTTGGAGTCGGTGGGAAGCCAGCTGCGCGTAGCCAGCCTGGACCTGGCCGGAACGACGCTGGAAGAGGTTCCCCTCGACTCCACCAGCACAACGACATTGGGACATGGAAAGCGGAGCAAGGTGTTCATGACGGCGTGCTACCTGGCCGACGAGGGTCGGCCCCTGTCGCTGACGGCTGAGGAGCGACTGGCGGTGTCTCTGGAAAGAGAGCGAGAGCTGGCCGCCGCCGTCCAGTCCGCCTCCAAGGACCCTGACCCATTCACCCCTGCATCCAGCGACATCTACTCCATCGACGGTACCCCCATTGCCCTGCTTCAGCCCCAGCCAGATGGAGTGGGAGTGTGGGTGTGATTAGGAAGCAAGCACCAGCTGTACCAGCAGCATTCGGGGCGGTTAAGCGGGCTGGGGCTGAAGGCCAACCAGGCCTGGGCTCTGCTGGCCAAGCGAGCCGCGCACGCTCGACGGGACTGGCGCGTGGGGATCAGCGGCATCCTCCTACCCATACTCTTCGTCTTCCTCGCCGTCGGCTTCTCCCGCCTGCAGCCCAATCCTGTTTCTTGCATTCCATTATTTATTGCTCTAGGAGAGATGAATATGAATATGTCTGCCAATCATTCTACGTCTGGATTGCAGTACGCGAGCCTGGAGAGCTTAGTAAGTTGAGCATTGCGTGTAGAAGTGTGTGCAGAAATTGTGATCAGCTGCGGAGTGAGGCCAAGATTCTGTCCCCCCTTTTCATTTGTTTGGAAAAACTTCTTTGAGATGAAAGTGAGCAAGGCAGTGAATTACGTAGGTCACAAAGGGTGTATTGTAGGCAAAGGAGCAAGTTCAGCAGCACCGACCACGCTACCTTCTCTCTGAGCACTACGGACAGCATGATAACCGATTCCTGGCAGATCTCAGTCCTGACGCCGCCGTCACCAAACCTTTCCTCGACGCATTTCTCCTACCTACCGGCATTGGTTTCATTCTCCCTCCATACCTTTTTGTCTCTGGCCCTCACCCTGTAGGTGTTTTGGAATACGGAATTGAAATATTCTCCAAGAAGGGAATTCTGCAGACAGTACATGCCTGGGAGAAGAGGATTGGGAGTGCGGGAGTGCGAGCCCTCTCAATTTCTCCACAGCCTACATTCCGCAGGAGTACCAGAAGGACTTCAACGGGCGCCTGAAGCACTGCAAGTGCCAATCATCCGGCGCTCAGGTTCAATGCTTCTACTATCTTCACACAGTCTATGATGTTGGAGTGTTAGCAGATCTGTCCTCCCGGCAGTGCGGGGGTGGTGCCTCCACGGGCAGTGACCCGCGGCCAGAACTTCCTCCTCAACGTCTCCGAGGCCGCTGCTCGCTTCGGCCTCCATCACTGGCTTCAGGTCACCCGCGGACAACATCTCTTCCATGGGTTCCCCCTTCTTTTTACACGCCCTCTTTCTCAACTAATTGCCAATTTAGTTTTGGCGGTTGGTCCCTGCAAGCGCTGGCCGACGGACGCAAGGCGGCTGAGATTCGCAGCTTTTACGATGGTGGAAGCGGCCTGCATACGCTACCCGCCTTCCTCAGCGCTGCCGCCAATGCCCGGTTCGCTGATGTTTCACACGATTTACATGCAACTTGCACTGTCTGATCTAACTGATCCTGGTTTGCTACTGATCATCGTGTTGATATTTTAACTAACTTCCTTTGAAATCGAAGCTAATGGTCGAAGTAAGCCAAGTAGCTTGAATATTAGTTAGCTGATAACATTTCCAAGTTTTTCATTCAAATGAAGATAAATGAAATCATAGGCAAGGAAGGCGATCCACTTTAATATCAGAAACCTCTAACATTCATGCTCCATGGTGAAAACTAGGGCTCATTGCATGAAAGTTTAAAGGCTTCGTGTGGCAACTGGTGACGAGGAAGGAGAATACGGGATCAGCACCGGCTCTTTGCCTCTCAGTCTGGATGGGATCGGCGGCACTCTTTCAGAAAACTTCCTCAGCAAAGTCACCACTGCTCTGGCTCTTCACTCATTCCTAAGTATTGGCTGGACAGGTGGGGGACATTGGGAACAGCCTGGTCTTCCTCTGCGCCTTCAGCTTCATCCCCGCTGGCCTCATCATCTATCCTGTCCAGGTCACTCCATCATCCACATCTTCAAAGATTGCAAATGCCTGGGTTTGCAGGAGCGGGTGGGGAAGGAGCGGCACCTGGCATCGCTGAGCGGAGTGGGGCCGCTGCTGTACTGGAGCGCGGGGGCCCTGTGGGACCTGGCCATCTACGCCCTGGCTACCCTCGCCTCCGCAGCCATCCTCGCCATCTTCCAGGCATTTCCTGCCTATTGCCCTAGCCTCTATCATGAATGGGGGAAGCTCAGGTCCCCGTCTTCACGGCAAATGACAATCTAGCCGCCTGCATGGCCATCATCTTCGCCTACGGGTCCGCTTTTTCTTCTCCCCATCACTGCTTCAAAAAGGGAGCTTGAAGACTGGCCACTGTGCCGATGCTGTACTTCCTCCAGCGCTTCTTCAACGAAGGCACCATGGCCTATCTCGTCTGCTTCTGCGCCTTTGTCATCATCGGCATCGCCACGGTCAGGCCCTATTTCATGCCTTCTCAGCCCAGCTATTGAGCATTGACGTGAATAAAATTTCAACAAATTGCCATGCTTGAGGTGGTGTCGGTGGTGATGCTGAACGTGTTTTCCTGGATCTCCAGTTTCGGAGAGATGGCCACCTATCTGGAGAAAGGCTTCCTCGTTTTCCCGCAGTACTGCCTCTGCCACGGCATGGTCTCTATTGCCGCCAACCAGCTGAAAGCCGATTTGTACCAGGTCTATCCTCTTTCCCTCTTCCAGCCTCAAAAACCCAGCCTGGCACAGGAGCTGACTGGTAATGCGGCGGCTGGCTACAAGCCTCCGCTGAGCAGTGACGTGGCCGGGCCTCACCTCACCTCCCTCCTCATCCAAGGCCTCCTCTACTTCTGCCTGGCCATCCTAGCCGACCTCAAGGCCTGGCGCTGGCTTCTGCCTCAGTTCTCCCTCTCCCTCCCCTCCTCTTAGCACCCAGTCAGAGCCGTCTCTCCTGCCATACAGAGGCTGGAAAAGAGCTGAAGAGGCAGGCCGGGATGGGGAAGAGGCCTCGGAGGTGGCTGCGGAGCGACGAAGGGCTCTGGCCAGCCACTCCGATGCTCTGCGACTGCTCGGCCTCAGCAAGACCTACGCCAACGCCCTGGGCCAGCCGCACAGGGCTCTGCGCAGCCTCAGCCTCGGCCTTCGACAGGGAGAGGTCTCCTCCGCCCCCCCCCCCCCCCCCCCCGCCAGGAAGGGGAGGGCTAGGGGCAGAAGCATTGCAGTGTCTGGCGCTGCTAGGAGTGAACGGGGCGGGGAAGACGACGACGTTCCGGCTGATCACCGGGGAGCTGGAGCCTAGCACCGGGGCCGTGCTCAGGGCGGATGGCGAAGAGCTCGGCTACTGCCCTCAAGAGGATGCCGCAGACCCGTGAGCTATTCCAACTGGGGCTCTGGAGTTAGAATCTGAACAGGCACTGGTTGAAGATATCTGAGCACTGAAGAAATGTTGCTGTACGTGGCTCGACTGAAGGGCTACAGAGGCGGCAAACTGGGCAAGGTTGACTGGCTTGTGGGAAGTTGAGTGGGAAAAATAAGTTGGGGGTGGGTGTTATAGGTGGTTGCTGGAAGTCTGGAACGATTCGGGCTGTCAGCGGAGGCAGGGAAGCGAGTGAAGGACCTGAGTGGAGGCAAACGACGCAGCCTGTGCGTCGCCGCTGCTCTCGTTCGCTTTTCCTCCTCCTTTCCTTTTGATGAACTTTTGAGGCATGTTTTGCCCCCCTATATGGGGGGGTCATATCCGGATATGGCCCCCTTCTGTATCCGGATACAGCCCCCCTACAGGGGGAGGGGGGGTATATGCAGCCTGGCAAATCTAAGGTGTTCTTAGTGCAATTGGTCTAATATTATTTTGTTTTTGCACTTTGTGGTAAAAATTGCGCATTCTGAAAATTGAATTGTAAAGATTGGAGCCGCCCAAAACATTTGCGAAATGTTTTCCCAAAACATTTGCGAAATGTTTTCCCAAAACATTTGCGAAATGTTTTCCCAAAACATTTGCGAAATGTTTTCCCAAAACATTTGCGAAATGTTTTCCCAAAACATTTGCGAAATGTTTACCCAAAACTTTTGCGAAATAATTTCCCAAAACATTTGCGAAATTTTTTCCCAAAACGTTTGCGAACTGTTTTCCCAAAACGTTTGCAAAATGTTTTCCCAAAACATTTGCGAAATGTTTTCCCAAAACATTTGCGAAATGTTTAACCAAAACATTTGCGAAATGTTTAACCAAAACATTTGCGATATGTCTTCCCAAAACTTGCGAAATGTTTTCCCAAATTATTTGCAAAATGTTTTCCCAAACCATTTGCGAAATGTTTTCCCAAAACATTTGCGAAATGTTTTCCCAGAACATCTGTTAAATGTTTTCCCAAAACATTTGTTAAATGTTTTCCCAAAACATTTGCAAAATGCTTTCCCAAAACATTTGCTAAATGTTTTCCCAAAACATTTGCAAAATGTTTTCCCAAAACATTTGCAAAATGTTTTCCCAAAACATTTGTGAAATGATTTCTCAAACTATTTGTGAAATGGTTTCTCAAACTATTTGCGAAATGTTTTCCCAAAACATTTCTGAAATGTTTTCCCAAAACATTTTTTAAATGTTTTTTCAAAACATTTGCGAAATGCTTTCCCAAAACATTTGCTAAATGTTTTCCCAAAACATTTACAAAATGTTTTCCCAAAACATTTACAAAATGTTTTCTCAAAACATTTACGAAATGTTTTCCCAAAACATTTGCGAAATGTTTTCCCAAAACATTTGCGAAATGTTTTCCAAAACATTTGCGAAATGCTTTCCCAAAACATTTGCTAAATGTTTTCTCAAACTATTTGCGAAATGTTTTCCCAAAACATTTCTGAAATGTTTTCCCAAAACATTTTTTAAATGTTTTTTCAAAACATTTGCGAAATGTTTTCCCAAAACATTTGCGAAATGTTTTCCCAAAACATTTGCGAAATGTTTTCCCAAAACATTTGCGAAATGTTTTCCCAAAACATTTGCGAAATGTTTACCCAAAACTTTTGCGAAATAATTTCCCAAAACATTTGCGAAATTTTTTCCCAAAACGTTTGCGAACTGTTTTCCCAAAACGTTTGCGAAATGTTTTCCCAAAACATTTGCGAAATGTTTTCCCAAAACATTTGCGAAATGTTTAACCAAAACATTTGCGAAATGTTTAACCAAAACATTTGCGATATGTCTTCCCAAAACTTGCGAAATGTTTTCCCAAATTATTTGCAAAATGTTTTCCCAAACCATTTGCGAAATGTTTTCCCAAAACATTTGCGAAATGTTTTCCCAAAACATTTGCGAAATGTTTTCCCAGAACATCTGTTAAATGTTTTCCCAAAACATTTGTTAAATGTTTTCCCAAAACATTTGCAAAATGCTTTCCCAAAACATTTGCTAAATGTTTTCCCAAAACATTTGCAAAATGTTTTCCCAAAACATTTGCAAAATGTTTTCCCAAAACATTTGTGAAATGATTTCTCAAACTATTTGTGAAATGGTTTCTCAAACTATTTGCGAAATGTTTTCCCAAAACATTTCTGAAATGTTTTCCCAAAACATTTTTTAAATGTTTTTTCAAAACATTTGCGAAATGCTTTCCCAAAACATTTGCTAAATGTTTTCCCAAAACATTTACAAAATGTTTTCCCAAAACATTTACAAAATGTTTTCTCAAAACATTTACGAAATGTTTTCCCAAAACATTTGCGAAATGTTTTCCCAAAACATTTGCGAAATGTTTTCCAAAACATTTGCGAAATGCTTTCCCAAAACATTTGCTAAATGTTTTCTCAAACTATTTGCGAAATGTTTTCCCAAAACATTTCTGAAATGTTTTCCCAAAACATTTGCGAAATGTTTTCCCAGAACATCTGTTAAATGTTTTCCCAAAACATTTGTTAAATGTTTTCCCAAAACATTTGCAAAATGCTTTCCCAAAACATTTGCTAAATGTTTTCCCAAAACATTTGCAAAATGTTTTCCCAAAACATTTGCAAAATGTTTTCCCAAAACATTTGTGAAATGATTTCTCAAACTATTTGTGAAATGGTTTCTCAAACTATTTGCGAAATGTTTTCCCAAAACATTTCTGAAATGTTTTCCCAAAACATTTTTTAAATGTTTTTTCAAAACATTTGCGAAATGCTTTCCCAAAACATTTGCTAAATGTTTTCCCAAAACATTTACAAAATGTTTTCCCAAAACATTTACAAAATGTTTTCTCAAAACATTTACGAAATGTTTTCCCAAAACATTTGCGAAATGTTTTCCCAAAACATTTGCGAAATGTTTTCCAAAACATTTGCGAAATGCTTTCCCAAAACATTTGCTAAATGTTTTCTCAAACTATTTGCGAAATGTTTTCCCAAAACATTTCTGAAATGTTTTCCCAAAACATTTTTTAAATGTTTTTCCAAAACATTTCTGAAATGTTTTCCCAAAACATTTTTTAAATGTTTTCCCAAAACATTTTTTAAATGTTTTCCCAAAACATTTGCGAAATGTTTTCCCAAAACATTTGCGAAATGCTTTCCCAAAACATTTGCTAAATGTTTTCTCAAACTATTTGTGAAATGTTTTCCCAAAACATTTGTGAAATGGTTACTCAAACTATTTGCGAAATGTTTTCCCAAAACATTTGCGAAATGTTTTCCCAAAACATTTCTGAAATGTTTTCCCAAAACATTTGCGAAATGTTTTCCCAAAACATTTGCGAAATGTTTTCCCAAAACATTTGTTAAATGTTTTCCCAAAACATTTGTTAAATGTTTTCCCAAAACATTTGTTAAATGTTTTCCCAAAACATTTGTTAAATGTTTTCCCAAAACATTTGTTAAATGTTTTCCCAAAACATTTGTTAAATGTTTTCCCAAAACATTTGTTAAATGTTTTCCCAAAACATTTGCAAAATGCTTTCCCAAAACATTTGCAAAATGTTTTCCCAAAACATTTGCAAAATGTTTTCCCAAAACATTTGTGAAATGATTTCTCAAACTATTTGTGAAATGGTTTCTCAAACTATTTGCGAAATGATTTCCCAAAACATTTCTGAAATGTTTTCCCAAAACATTTTTTAAATGTTTTTTCAAAACATTTGCGAAATGCTTTCCCAAAACATTTGCAAAATGTTTTCCCAAAACATTTACAAAATGTTTTCCCAAAACATTTACAAAATGTTTTCCCAAAACATTTGTGAAATGATTTCTCAAACTATTTGTGAAATGGTTTCTCAAACTATTTGCGAAATGTTTTCCCAAAACATTTCTGAAATGTTTTCCCAAAACATTTCTGAAATGTTTTCCCAAAACATTTCTGAAATGTTTTCCCAAAACATTTTTTAAATGTTTTTTCAAAACATTTGCGAAATGCTTTCCCAAAACATTTGTTAAATGTTTTCCCAAAACATTTACAAAATGTTTTCCCAAAACATTTACAAAATGTTTTCCCAAAACATTTGCGAAATGTTTTCCCAAAACATTTGCGAAATGTTTTCTCTAACTATTTGTGAAATGTTTTCCCAAAACATTTGTGAAATGTTTTCCCAAAACATTTGCGAAATGTTTTCCCAAAACATTTGCGAAATGTTTTCCCAAAACATTTGCGAAATGTTTTCCCAAAACATTTGCGAAATGTTTTCCCAAAACATTTGCGAAATATTTTCCCAAAACATTTGCGAAATGTTTTCCCAAAACATTTGTTAAATGTTTTCCCAAAACATTTGTTAAATGTTTTCCCAAAACATTTGTTAAATGTTTTCCCAAAACATTTGTTAAATGTTTTCCCAAAACATTTGTGAAATAATTTCTCAAACTATTTGTGAAATGGTTTCTCAAACTATTTGCGAAATGTTTTCCCAAAACATTTGCGAAATGTTTTCCCAAAACATTTTTTAAATGTTTTCCCAAAACATTTGCGAAATGCTTTCCCAAAACATTTGCTAAATGTTTTCTCAAAACATTTGCTAAATGTTTTCTCAAAACATTTGCTAAATGTTTTTCTAAAACATTTGCTAAATGTTTTTCTAAAACATTTGCTAAATGTTTTTCTAAAACATTTGCTAAATGTTTTCCCGGTTTCCGAGTTTATGATTCAATTTTAACCGAGTTTATGATCCAATTTTAACCGAGTTTATGATCCGGTTTTGACCGAGTTTATGATCCAATTTTAACCGAGTTTATGAGCCACATTAAACCGAGTTTATGAGCCAAATTAAATCAAGATTATGAGCCAAATTAAACCGAGTTGATGAGCCAAACTAAACCGAGTTGATGAGCCAAATTAAACCGAGTTTATGAGCCAAATTAAACCGAGTTTATGAGCCAAATTAAACCGAGTTTATGAGCCAAATCAAACAGATTTTATGAACCAAATTAAAGTTTTTGAGTCAAACTTAACTAATTTTTTTGCGCCAAAATGTAGGGAAATTTGTGAACCACCCATTAAACTACCCGTCTGACCCATTTTCTTGAAACTAGCTGGACGGTCTTGCTGACCTTATGGAGTTCCGAGCCGATTGCTGGACTGGTGTAATTGAGGCAGGAGTTGAGGATTGCTGTCCTGCTCGTCGAAGTCCATCATCGTCACAGTACATCTTGACACTGGAAAAACTGGAATATTGCCATTGAAAGCGAAATGAAGCAGTAGTATGAAAACCAAGGAGTTGCAGAAGCGGGGAAGGATGGTCGTTGAAATGGCATTGGACGCAGAGCCATTCCAGTGTTTCGGGGGTTCAGGGATTTTAGTGGACTTTAAATATTAGATAGTAGGTGTCGCCCCAGACGCAAGCAGACCGGCAGAGTGCAAAGCCGCGCTTCGCCTTCTTTTGTCTATGAAGCATGCCTCAGGCACATTCGACATAGCTCGCACCAAAGAACTAAGTTTTTTATCCCCTTTATATAGCCTTACAGCCTGTCCCAGGGGGTTGATCGACATCTTGATTTTCGCGGCAAAATTCAGCACACAATATCGCATTTTATCAGATTTTACTTTTTAATGGACTCAACTTTATTGCTGTAAAGTTGTACCGCCTGTCAGCGGAAACCAAACAAACGAAAAGCATATTTTCGACATATCACTAAACAGTGAATGGAGTAAATGGCAAGAATTAGATCAGTCAGATTGGGCGCCATTTAGTCATCGAGAAAGAAAATATATCTGGTACTATCGGCAAGCCAAATTTGGGTCTCTTTTCTCCAAAATTTGCAATTGCCTCTTGTAAAAAGTCAAGGAAATACAATTTCTACTAGTGCAAAGCAAACGTACACCTGGGTCGATAAGAGGGGCTGGGCGCTGACACTCCGCTATCGCTCCGTTCGCGTCAGCCCAATATCAATTGAACATTTCGTCGAACATCGATCAATCCATATAACATTTCACGCCAAATAGTTCGAATTTTGAGACCAATTACACCAAGAGCATTTTAGAACAAAAATTGGGGAGCCTGGATATGCCCCCCTATAGGGGGAGGGGGGGGGGGGCTGTATCCGGATATAGATGGGGCCATATCCGGATATGACCCCCTATAGGGGGGTAAAATATTCCTGGAACTTTTGAGGAAGTGACAGGGAAAGAAGGAAGGAAGGAGCAATTGAGGTGGGTGATCCGAGTCTAGTAGTGCTGGACGAGCCCAGCGAAGGGATGGACCCGCGAGCCAAACGTCTGCTTTGGTCTGCTCTTGCCAGGTTAGCTCAATGCATTCCGCCAAAGAGTGAACTGTGAGCATGATTGCCTCTGCTTGAAGGCTCCTTCGCGGAGGACGCAGTATACTACTGACGAGTCACTCGATGGAGGAGTGCGAGGCACTGGCCACCCGACTTGCCCTGCTTCTCCAAGGCAGCCTTGCCACTGTCGGTACGCAAGACCAGGTTGCTCTTTTCTCCCCCACTTAACCCCACTAAATTTCTTCGCTGCTGAATTGGTGGCCAATGAAAGTTTGATTGGGCTTGAAAAAGCTTTGTGTACCAGGTGAAGGCGAAATACGGGCGCGGCTACACCATCGCCTTGGACTTGGCGGACGGGCGACAGCAAAGCAGCCTGCAGGTCTGGCTGCGCACCAATTGGCCCTGGGCTAGCGTCCGAGAGGCTCAAGGTTCCATTCAAATCCCTTCCTGTGAAGGAATCTGAGCGTGATGGGTTGAGGACGACGGCTGAGCGTGGAAGTCGGGGCGGATTGTCCCCTCTCCCTCTCCAGCCTCTTTGCTAAAATGGAGGCTCTCAAGAGTCACTTCTCCCTTGCACACTACACCCTTTCACAGACTACACTGGACCAGGTTACATCATTTTCCAGCTTACTTTACACACGAAAGCGTTTAGACAGCAATAGTAGTTTTATTTTGCACTTTGGTACGATTTTCATAATATAAGAAATGGCGCTAAAACAATCAAAATTTTCTTTTTCTTCTTGTGCAGGTGTTCGTGGATTTTGCGATGAGCGAGTGTAAAACACTGCAAAGAATGCCCAAAGCAGACAAGCCGGTACGACTGTAAATGACGCACTGTGGACAGTGATGCAGTATTACTGCTTTGTATCGTCATTTCTCATTCTTCCTTTTATTTGATTGTTGGGCTTTTTAATTGTTTCGGTGAAGGCTTCATCCTGGCATATTACAGCTATATTTCACGACATTATTGCAGGCAATCTTCTAACTAAACAAACGAAGTGGATTGCTTTTGTGTTCAATGCGTTGGCAGGTTCTACTTCTAAGGCTAGCGTGTCTCGGCCTACTTTCGTCTAGCGTTGACAATGATCGTTTATCGCAAACAGAGGAAGAAAATGCTGAAGGTAAAGGCTGAATTGAATGGGGAAAATGCAGATCTTTGGCGAAAGTAGACTGGGGTTGAAAAAAACGGCATGGCAGTTAAAGGCGGTGAAGATAATAATGCAAAGTTGGCTCCATTGCAACACCGAATCTCTTTGCACCACAACTGGGCGCTATAACAGGAGAGTATGCGAACTAAGCAACGGAAGCTGTCATGTCAATGAGAGTCAGAAGAAATAGTAAAAAAGCGCTACGACAAATATTCAGTCCTTCATCTTGCATATAAATAGAAGCTAGAGATTGCTGGAAAGAAAAGGCATAGCAACCTTTGCTCTTCCTGACTAAGGTAGCTGATACTGAAGCGGAAAGCGCGATAGAAGTTAGTATTCGTAGCGTCCGGTTTTGCGGTCCTCCTCCTTGCGATGGTTCACCCAGCAGCACAGCACCATCGACAGAATCATCCCCAGTAGCTACAACAAATGGAATCAGAAACTAAACAAAACCGTGCTACGAAAACCTGAAAAGCTCCGATGCCAATTGCAAGCCCGATCATGATGTCCAGGTTGTGGTAGATTTTCTCGTAAAGCATGTCGCTGCATCCCTAAAACTTCTTTTTCTCAGGCCCAAAATTAAACCTTGCTGATTAGATGAAGGTGAAAAGAAGAGTAATAGGTGAACCTTGGGGTGAAGGAAGTCGGCGTAGGTCCAGAGAGGCATCTTGTCGAACTCCTTGCCACAGGTTCCAGGGTAGGAACGCAAGCCCTGCTCATTACAGCAGCTTTCCGGCACCCGTCCAGTGTCCGATGCTCCCACGCCCAGCTCTGGCTCTCCACGTATCTGATCACGAATTTTAATATGCTCATTTACCTTGTTTAAAGTGCAACAACAAAGTTTATTATCCATCTACTTCTTATAGATAATAGTTGAAAAAGGAAAAGAGGAAAAGGAAAACCTGAGTGGCGTAGTAGGAGTGAAGCCAGTCCTTGTAGGAGTGGACGCCGCAGCATTGGAAGGTGTTCTGGATGCCGTCGAAAACGTCGGTGAAGGCCTGTTTGCGATAGTAGTGGTGGTAGACGGTGTCGTACATGCTGCGCTCAATGTACTGCTTCACCGTGTCCTGCAATAGCTGGTTGGCTTCTGGGAGCTGAAGGGAGGGAGGTAGAGGTGTGAACCTGGTGAGTGTAGGCGAGGATGGCGCAGGCGAGCTGTCCGCAGAAGACCACGACGAGGAGGATGAAGAAGGAGGTCAGCATGCACTGCGACTTCCGCAGCGCACCGCAGCAGCCCAGGAAGCCCAGCAGCGACATCAGAGCACCAACTGCGATCAGCAGATAGCACCCCACGTAGAAGTCCTGCCAATTGACCGCCCTACTACTTCTATACCCCTCCTTTGGCTAGCGAATGAAACATCGAGTCCGTCGTGCAGCTTCATGTAGTCCGCCACTTCCGGGTCGAAGCGCAGCCACAAGGCCGTGCCCAAGGTTCCCTGCATCAACACTGCCCTTTGCATTTGATGATGGGGCTAGAGGAGAGCAGAACCATTCCGGCAAGCCAGAAGAGGAGGTTGAGAACAAAGACGGTCCATCGAAGACAACTCATGCAACCGCCTGCTCCCATCCTTACTCGCTGAAAAGTAGAGGAGTGAGGAAAGCTGGCACAATGAGTGACACGGAGCCCCCCAAAAGGGGAGTGGGAGTCAATTAGGGGGCTGGTGGGTGGGGGTGGGTAGGGCTAATCCGCACTCTTCAGCAAAGCCCAGTGAGACGTAAACAGATCCATAGAGGCGGCCTGGCCTGGGTACGTATGAAGGCGGGTGTGAAGGGCGCGTGCTATAATTAGGTAAGAGGGGGCACCCTCCGGTTCCGCCCCCCTCCCATCCCCCACCCGGAACCCAGGGCGCTTCTTGGCAAGCTTTGGCCTGCTAGCTACTAGCCTACTGTAGCTCCAACCCCACCACTTAGCTTTCCATGCACCAGAATTTTCAAATCTAATTCAGTGCATGCTCTAATTTTTCGTATGAAGTCCAATGATGCGATGTTTGTAAAAAATTCAGCTTAATATTTTAATGGAGAAATCTAGCAGGCGCCAAAAATGGATGAGTAGAAGTTGCGACATGGACGTAAAAAATCAGATGAGTGTAAGCAGTTGATGACGTAGGTCTGCCAGTTTCTTCTTTGCCTTCTTTTTCCCAGCCCCGCCTGCTTTCAGCCCCTTCAGCTCTTGCCAACTCTCCTGCACCAATTCCTGTCCAGCCAAGACCAAATTTGAATGCAAAAGAACCTTGAGCAGCCGAATGGCCTTCACTCTTCGCTTGCGACGAACCCCGGAGAAGGAATCCAGTGATGCTCGCAAATTTTTATACAGCGCCTTCACGTTTGCACTGCTGTCCAGCTTCTCTATGGCTGCAGATTCGGAGGCGGCTGTCTGCTTCCGAGCATGTTGCTGAAACAAATAATCGTTGAGTTCCATGAATCCGATTTGCAACTAAGCCACTTCTATCGGTGACGCGGCTTCTGCTGCAGCTTGAAGCTGATTTTCAAGCTCATTAGGAATCGGCGCCTGCTGTACATGCTCGGTTTCCAACAGCGGCATGTCGGGAAGATGAAGACGCAGAAAATCTCTTGTCTCCTTCACCTAAAATTAGCTTTTCCACCAGTGTCAATTTACTCAAGTGTTTTATGTTTCAAATAATTTGTAAGAACAGTAGCTTCTTCGTTATCAGGAATTCGCTTTTACTTCGTACCTGATGTGATGAAGGAGTATTGTGTGAAGAAAGCATGACTTCTGCAAAGGCTGGAATCTGGCCGAAGCTTTGTGGCCAAGCTACTGGGAGCGCTTGATTTCCACTGCTCCTTAGCAGCGGCTGAAGCTCCATGAAGAGCCCGTAAAAATGTGCCAACTGCTTCAGTAAATCTTCACACTCACTTCGCACTGCAAAATTTCCAGTCTATTCATAAATTCTAACGGGCACCTAAGGCAATAGCTGAGCTATTAGAAATAGGAGTTAGGACTAGGCACCTGCGGCCAGGAGAGCAAGCGTAGTCAGACAGTGTGCTTGGAGGTGGCCCAGTTGGAGGTTTCCCCTGGCAGCCGCTCCGCCTGTCTGGCAGACCTTGAGCAGACGCAGCAACAGACCACCTATCAGCCCATCCCTCCCACTCCAACCAGCTCAGGTCACTAGGGTCGGGAAGGGAACCGGCATCAAGCAGAGCAGCGGCGACAGCCTCGACACGCTCTCTGCACGGGGCACTGAGGACGTCCTTCCTGTCCAAGCTCACCGCCGCCTTCAGCTCTGCAGCCCAGCGGTGCCAGCAGTGCTCGCTCAATTCGCTGCACAGCCCCGCTGCACCTTTCACTGCCTCAAGGTTCAGACGCACCTTCAGCTATTTTAGTAGGAAGAAAGGAGAATCTAGTGACCTTGTAAAATGCGTGGTTGCGATAGGATGCGTAGAGCTTGCGGCTGAGTTTGCCGAGGATGTAGCGCTCCAGAGTCAGCCAAGATCGGCTCGGGCATTCTTAGACGGCCTACTTATTCCTCTTCGGCAAGGATGGAGAATAGGGAAAGCACGGCTGGCTATAGGGAGTGATTTGAAGCGGTCGTAGATGCGAAGGGGCCGATGCGCGGTACTGGAATACTGGTGAAGAAGTAGTGCTGGAGGATGGGTTAGAAGAGCATTAATGTGCGTCAGCAGCTCCGCATTCATCTTTAGCTGAAACTTCGTACTTTTGTGCTGCTAGCATAGAACATTCCAACATACCTTAGATCAGTATTAGCTACCAACACTTTTCGATGATTCAAAACAGTGGCTGAACCATGGCATTCACGCTCAAGAAAACGGCAAAAACCGGGATTAGTTTTGGTCGGAGCGATTGGTCAGTCGATTGAATCGATTGAAGAGAGCCTGTGCTTTCTTGGGCGGAATGAGTGAGTTGGAGACGCCGCTTCGCTTCTTCCGCCGCTTCACTTCCGGCTGCAATTTTCTATGCTCTCATTCTTCCCTCCAGCAGTACAAATATACCTCCTCTTCTCCTAGTTCGTTGTAGGCGGCGGCTGGGGCAGAGACGGTGACGTTGGAGACCACGGACCTAGCTGCCTTGTTTGCCAGCACCCCTGTAGAAGGAGCATTTGAGGGCGTGGAAAGAGGTGGAGGAGGAGGTGATGGAAAACCTCCGGGAAGGATGTGGGAGAAGCGGCAGCGATTGCCCCGCTTGCAATGGCCCTTGCG
>JASANA010001535.1:0-18334 GCA_030248095.1 Ptycholaimellus sp. GST1_10 | reverse complement strand
CTCTGGCTGACCTTCGGAGCAATCAGGTCGCAAGGGAATGGTGTCTAGGGCACAGGCGGTGTCCACACTGCCTTCCGGCGGCAGGGAGTGGGAGGAGACGGCTGGTTGGAGAGGCCGCTCCAGAATCTCTGGCTGACCTTCGGAGCAATCAGGTCGCAAGGGAATGGTGTCTAGGGCACAGGCGGTGTCCACACTGCCTTCCGGCGGCAGGGAGTGGGAGGAGACGGCTGGTTGGAGAGGCCGCTCCAGAATCTCTGGCTGACCTTCGGAGCAATCAGGTCGCAAGGGAATGGTGTCTAGGGCACAGGCGGTGTCCACACTGCCTTCCGGCGGCAGGGAGTGGGAGGAGACGGCTGGTTGGAGAGGCCGCTCCAGAATCTCTGGCTGACCTTCGGAGCAATCAGGTCGCAAGGGAATGGTGTCTAGGGCACAGGCGGTGTCCACACTGCCTTCCGGCGGCAGGGAGTGGGAGGAGACGGCTGGTTGGAGAGGCCGCTCCAGAATCTCTGGCTGACCTTCGGAGCAATCAGGTCGCAAGGGAATGGTGTCTAGGGCACAGGCGGTGTCCACACTGCCTTCCGGCGGCAGGGAGTGGGAGGAGACGGCTGGTTGGAGAGGCCGCTCCAGAATCTCTGGCTGACCTTCGGAGCAATCAGGTCGCAAGGGAATGGTGTCTAGGGCACAGGCGGTGTCCACACTGCCTTCCGGCGGCAGGGAGTGGGAGGAGACGGCTGGTTGGAGAGGCCGCTCCAGAATCTCTGGATATCGGAGCGGGGGGGGGGGAGGTAGGGAATGGTGTCTAGGGCACAGGCGGTGTGGGGGGGGAGTGGGGAGGAGGGCGGGGGGGGGGGGGGGGGGGGGCTGGTTGGAGAGGCCGCTCCAGAATCTCTGGCTGACCTTCGGAGCAATCAGGTCGCAAGGGAATGGTGTCTAGGGCACAGGCGGTGTCCACACTGCCTTCCGGCGGCAGGGAGTGGGAGGAGACGGCTGGTTGGAGAGGCCGCTCCAGAATCTCTGGCTGACCTTCGGAGCAATCAGGTCGCAAGGGAATGGTGTCTAGGGCACAGGCGGTGTCCACACTGCCTTCCGGCGGCAGGGAGTGGGAGGAGACGGCTGGTTGGAGAGGCCGCTCCAGAATCTCTGGCTGACCTTCGGAGCAATCAGGTCGCAAGGGAATGGTGTCTAGGGCACAGGCGGTGTCCACACTGCCTTCCGGCGGCAGGGAGTGGGAGGAGACGGCTGGTTGGAGAGGCCGCTCCAGAATCTCTGGCTGACCTTCGGAGCAATCAGGTCGCAAGGGAATGGTGTCTAGGGCACAGGCGGTGTCCACACTGCCTTCCGGCGGCAGGGAGTGGGAGGAGACGGCTGGTTGGAGAGGCCGCTCCAGAATCTCTGGCTGACCTTCGGAGCAATCAGGTCGCAAGGGAATGGTGTCTAGGGCACAGGCGGTGTCCACACTGCCTTCCGGCGGCAGGGAGTGGGAGGAGACGGCTGGTTGGAGAGGCCGCTCCAGAATCTCTGGCTGACCTTCGGAGCAATCAGGTCGCAAGGGAATGGTGTCTAGGGCACAGGCGGTGTCCACACTGCCTTCCGGCGGCAGGGAGTGGGAGGAGACGGCTGGTTGGAGAGGCCGCTCCAGAATCTCTGGCTGACCTTCGGAGCAATCAGGTCGCAAGGGAATGGTGTCTAGGGCACAGGCGGTGTCCACACTGCCTTCCGGCGGCAGGGAGTGGGAGGAGACGGCTGGTTGGAGAGGCCGCTCCAGAATCTCTGGCTGACCTTCGGAGCAATCAGGTCGCAAGGGAATGGTGTCTAGGGCACAGGCGGTGTCCACACTGCCTTCCGGCGGCAGGGAGTGGGAGGAGACGGCTGGTTGGAGAGGCCGCTCCAGAATCTCTGGCTGACCTTCGGAGCAATCAGGTCGCAAGGGAATGGTGTCTAGGGCACAGGCGGTGTCCACACTGCCTTCCGGCGGCAGGGAGTGGGAGGAGACGGCTGGTTGGAGAGGCCGCTCCAGAATCTCTGGCTGACCTTCGGAGCAATCAGGTCGCAAGGGAATGGTGTCTAGGGCACAGGCGGTGTCCACACTGCCTTCCGGCGGCAGGGAGTGGGAGGAGACGGCTGGTTGGAGAGGCCGCTCCAGAATCTCTGGCTGACCTTCGGAGCAATCAGGTCGCAAGGGAATGGTGTCTAGGGCACAGGCGGTGTCCACACTGCCTTCCGGCGGCAGGGAGTGGGAGGAGACGGCTGGTTGGAGAGGCCGCTCCAGAATCTCTGGCTGACCTTCGGAGCAATCAGGTCGCAAGGGAATGGTGTCTAGGGCACAGGCGGTGTCCACACTGCCTTCCGGCGGCAGGGAGTGGGAGGAGACGGCTGGTTGGAGAGGCCGCTCCAGAATCTCTGGCTGACCTTCGGAGCAATCAGGTCGCAAGGGAATGGTGTCTAGGGCACAGGCGGTGTCCACACTGCCTTCCGGCGGCAGGGAGTGGGAGGAGACGGCTGGTTGGAGAGGCCGCTCCAGAATCTCTGGCTGACCTTCGGAGCAATCAGGTCGCAAGGGAATGGTGTCTAGGGCACAGGCGGTGTCCACACTGCCTTCCGGCGGCAGGGAGTGGGAGGAGACGGCTGGTTGGAGAGGCCGCTCCAGAATCTCTGGCTGACCTTCGGAGCAATCAGGTCGCAAGGGAATGGTGTCTAGGGCACAGGCGGTGTCCACACTGCCTTCCGGCGGCAGGGAGTGGGAGGAGACGGCTGGTTGGAGAGGCCGCTCCAGAATCTCTGGCTGACCTTCGGAGCAATCAGGTCGCAAGGGAATGGTGTCTAGGGCACAGGCGGTGTCCACACTGCCTTCCGGCGGCAGGGAGTGGGAGGAGACGGCTGGTTGGAGAGGCCGCTCCAGAATCTCTGGCTGACCTTCGGAGCAATCAGGTCGCAAGGGAATGGTGTCTAGGGCACAGGCGGTGTCCACACTGCCTTCCGGCGGCAGGGAGTGGGAGGAGACGGCTGGTTGGAGAGGCCGCTCCAGAATCTCTGGCTGACCTTCGGAGCAATCAGGTCGCAAGGGAATGGTGTCTAGGGCACAGGCGGTGTCCACACTGCCTTCCGGCGGCAGGGAGTGGGAGGAGACGGCTGGTTGGAGAGGCCGCTCCAGAATCTCTGGCTGACCTTCGGAGCAATCAGGTCGCAAGGGAATGGTGTCTAGGGCACAGGCGGTGTCCACACTGCCTTCCGGCGGCAGGGAGTGGGAGGAGACGGCTGGTTGGAGAGGCCGCTCCAGAATCTCTGGCTGACCTTCGGAGCAATCAGGTCGCAAGGGAATGGTGTCTAGGGCACAGGCGGTGTCCACACTGCCTTCCGGCGGCAGGGAGTGGGAGGAGACGGCTGGTTGGAGAGGCCGCTCCAGAATCTCTGGCTGACCTTCGGAGCAATCAGGTCGCAAGGGAATGGTGTCTAGGGCACAGGCGGTGTCCACACTGCCTTCCGGCGGCAGGGAGTGGGAGGAGACGGCTGGTTGGAGAGGCCGCTCCAGAATCTCTGGCTGACCTTCGGAGCAATCAGGTCGCAAGGGAATGGTGTCTAGGGCACAGGCGGTGTCCACACTGCCTTCCGGCGGCAGGGAGTGGGAGGAGACGGCTGGTTGGAGAGGCCGCTCCAGAATCTCTGGCTGACCTTCGGAGCAATCAGGTCGCAAGGGAATGGTGTCTAGGGCACAGGCGGTGTCCACACTGCCTTCCGGCGGCAGGGAGTGGGAGGAGACGGCTGGTTGGAGAGGCCGCTCCAGAATCTCTGGCTGACCTTCGGAGCAATCAGGTCGCAAGGGAATGGTGTCTAGGGCACAGGCGGTGTCCACACTGCCTTCCGGCGGCAGGGAGTGGGAGGAGACGGCTGGTTGGAGAGGCCGCTCCAGAATCTCTGGCTGACCTTCGGAGCAATCAGGTCGCAAGGGAATGGTGTCTAGGGCACAGGCGGTGTCCACACTGCCTTCCGGCGGCAGGGAGTGGGAGGAGACGGCTGGTTGGAGAGGCCGCTCCAGAATCTCTGGCTGACCTTCGGAGCAATCAGGTCGCAAGGGAATGGTGTCTAGGGCACAGGCGGTGTCCACACTGCCTTCCGGCGGCAGGGAGTGGGAGGAGACGGCTGGTTGGAGAGGCCGCTCCAGAATCTCTGGCTGACCTTCGGAGCAATCAGGTCGCAAGGGAATGGTGTCTAGGGCACAGGCGGTGTCCACACTGCCTTCCGGCGGCAGGGAGTGGGAGGAGACGGCTGGTTGGAGAGGCCGCTCCAGAATCTCTGGCTGACCTTCGGAGCAATCAGGTCGCAAGGGAATGGTGTCTAGGGCACAGGCGGTGTCCACACTGCCTTCCGGCGGCAGGGAGTGGGAGGAGACGGCTGGTTGGAGAGGCCGCTCCAGAATCTCTGGCTGACCTTCGGAGCAATCAGGTCGCAAGGGAATGGTGTCTAGGGCACAGGCGGTGTCCACACTGCCTTCCGGCGGCAGGGAGTGGGAGGAGACGGCTGGTTGGAGAGGCCGCTCCAGAATCTCTGGCTGACCTTCGGAGCAATCAGGTCGCAAGGGAATGGTGTCTAGGGCACAGGCGGTGTCCACACTGCCTTCCGGCGGCAGGGAGTGGGAGGAGACGGCTGGTTGGAGAGGCCGCTCCAGAATCTCTGGCTGACCTTCGGAGCAATCAGGTCGCAAGGGAATGGTGTCTAGGGCACAGGCGGTGTCCACACTGCCTTCCGGCGGCAGGGAGTGGGAGGAGACGGCTGGTTGGAGAGGCCGCTCCAGAATCTCTGGCTGACCTTCGGAGCAATCAGGTCGCAAGGGAATGGTGTCTAGGGCACAGGCGGTGTCCACACTGCCTTCCGGCGGCAGGGAGTGGGAGGAGACGGCTGGTTGGAGAGGCCGCTCCAGAATCTCTGGCTGACCTTCGGAGCAATCAGGTCGCAAGGGAATGGTGTCTAGGGCACAGGCGGTGTCCACACTGCCTTCCGGCGGCAGGGAGTGGGAGGAGACGGCTGGTTGGAGAGGCCGCTCCAGAATCTCTGGCTGACCTTCGGAGCAATCAGGTCGCAAGGGAATGGTGTCTAGGGCACAGGCGGTGTCCACACTGCCTTCCGGCGGCAGGGAGTGGGAGGAGACGGCTGGTTGGAGAGGCCGCTCCAGAATCTCTGGCTGACCTTCGGAGCAATCAGGTCGCAAGGGAATGGTGTCTAGGGCACAGGCGGTGTCCACACTGCCTTCCGGCGGCAGGGAGTGGGAGGAGACGGCTGGTTGGAGAGGCCGCTCCAGAATCTCTGGCTGACCTTCGGAGCAATCAGGTCGCAAGGGAATGGTGTCTAGGGCACAGGCGGTGTCCACACTGCCTTCCGGCGGCAGGGAGTGGGAGGAGACGGCTGGTTGGAGAGGCCGCTCCAGAATCTCTGGCTGACCTTCGGAGCAATCAGGTCGCAAGGGAATGGTGTCTAGGGCACAGGCGGTGTCCACACTGCCTTCCGGCGGCAGGGAGTGGGAGGAGACGGCTGGTTGGAGAGGCCGCTCCAGAATCTCTGGCTGACCTTCGGAGCAATCAGGTCGCAAGGGAATGGTGTCTAGGGCACAGGCGGTGTCCACACTGCCTTCCGGCGGCAGGGAGTGGGAGGAGACGGCTGGTTGGAGAGGCCGCTCCAGAATCTCTGGCTGACCTTCGGAGCAATCAGGTCGCAAGGGAATGGTGTCTAGGGCACAGGCGGTGTCCACACTGCCTTCCGGCGGCAGGGAGTGGGAGGAGACGGCTGGTTGGAGAGGCCGCTCCAGAATCTCTGGCTGACCTTCGGAGCAATCAGGTCGCAAGGGAATGGTGTCTAGGGCACAGGCGGTGTCCACACTGCCTTCCGGCGGCAGGGAGTGGGAGGAGACGGCTGGTTGGAGAGGCCGCTCCAGAATCTCTGGCTGACCTTCGGAGCAATCAGGTCGCAAGGGAATGGTGTCTAGGGCACAGGCGGTGTCCACACTGCCTTCCGGCGGCAGGGAGTGGGAGGAGACGGCTGGTTGGAGAGGCCGCTCCAGAATCTCTGGCTGACCTTCGGAGCAATCAGGTCGCAAGGGAATGGTGTCTAGGGCACAGGCGGTGTCCACACTGCCTTCCGGCGGCAGGGAGTGGGAGGAGACGGCTGGTTGGAGAGGCCGCTCCAGAATCTCTGGCTGACCTTCGGAGCAATCAGGTCGCAAGGGAATGGTGTCTAGGGCACAGGCGGTGTCCACACTGCCTTCCGGCGGCAGGGAGTGGGAGGAGACGGCTGGTTGGAGAGGCCGCTCCAGAATCTCTGGCTGACCTTCGGAGCAATCAGGTCGCAAGGGAATGGTGTCTAGGGCACAGGCGGTGTCCACACTGCCTTCCGGCGGCAGGGAGTGGGAGGAGACGGCTGGTTGGAGAGGCCGCTCCAGAATCTCTGGCTGACCTTCGGAGCAATCAGGTCGCAAGGGAATGGTGTCTAGGGCACAGGCGGTGTCCACACTGCCTTCCGGCGGCAGGGAGTGGGAGGAGACGGCTGGTTGGAGAGGCCGCTCCAGAATCTCTGGCTGACCTTCGGAGCAATCAGGTCGCAAGGGAATGGTGTCTAGGGCACAGGCGGTGTCCACACTGCCTTCCGGCGGCAGGGAGTGGGAGGAGACGGCTGGTTGGAGAGGCCGCTCCAGAATCTCTGGCTGACCTTCGGAGCAATCAGGTCGCAAGGGAATGGTGTCTAGGGCACAGGCGGTGTCCACACTGCCTTCCGGCGGCAGGGAGTGGGAGGAGACGGCTGGTTGGAGAGGCCGCTCCAGAATCTCTGGCTGACCTTCGGAGCAATCAGGTCGCAAGGGAATGGTGTCTAGGGCACAGTCGGTGTCCACACTGCCTTCCGGCGGCAGGGAGTGGGAGGAGACGGCTGGTTGGAGAGGCCGCTCCAGAATCTCTGGCTGACCTTCGGAGCAATCAGGTCGCAAGGGAATGGTGTCTAGGGCACAGGCGGTGTCCACACTGCCTTCCGGCGGCAGGGAGTGGGAGGAGACGGCTGGTTGGAGAGGCCGCTCCAGAATCTCTGGCTGACCTTCGGAGCAATCAGGTCGCAAGGGAATGGTGTCTAGGGCACAGGCGGTGTCCACACTGCCTTCCGGCGGCAGGGAGTGGGAGGAGACGGCTGGTTGGAGAGGCCGCTCCAGAGTTGGCAGCGGATCCTCCGCGCTGATGGTCTCCGCCATGGCTGAGGATATCTGGCAGCAATTGAAGACAGATGAGGAAGGGCAGACATTGGGCTGTGCGAGAACCTCATTAGCCAACGGGTCGTCCTCTTCTTCTTCGTCTACTTTGGCCAAAGCCTCTGGAGGAGTGTTCGAGTCCACTGTCACCGGGCTTTGCTCGCTCACGCCGAACATTGCCTCCCATTCTTTGCTCTGAAATAGCGGTGTTTTGAAGCTCAAGAACATCAAAACTATAATCGATATGAGGCCGAAGTGTTCGAAAATTGCTATATAGGAATTTTCGCAGAAAACAAGCGCACCGTTTGAGTGTTGCCGGGGACCCGTGCCGGCTGTATACTGGCCGCCTGTTGATGGCTCCTGAGGGTGAAGGTGAGATCTGCATGGCGTCGAGTGGCGGGCACCGAGGCCAGGTCAATACTGCCAGGCGGGGAGGCTGCAAAAAGCCCATCATTCCCTCCAAGGAAGTCCCTCACATGAATGATGGTGCATACGACTGGAGGGCGAAGCAGGCTGGTCCGCCCTAAGACTGGCCTGCATGGCCTGCATCTTGGCGACGAGGGCGGCGAAGGGGTAGAGGCGAGCCTCCATGCCTTCGGTGAGTCCCAGGTTGCGCAGTTTCCGGTAGAAAGCGCCCAGCTCACCCTCCGGCTCCCGCTCCAGGGCACCGCGAAGGCCTTCCTTGGACTCCGAGAAGAGGGCATCTGCATTTGTTCCTCTCAATTGATGATATGGGGGTAGAAGAAAGAGCAACCGTCGTCAGCGACCAGCTCAGGGAAGGCGGGCGGTCGTAGAGAGGGTGGACTGAGCTGGCGCAGGAAATGTCTCTGGCAGAGGAAGTCCATGAGGGCCTCTGTCTGACTGCTGGCGACCACCAGGTCCCAGACGGCGCGCGGGATGGGGGCTTTCAGAGCACTGCAGACCGGTTGATGGTTGGAAGAGAATGGGGCTAGGAGAGGTGAGAGGAAACCGCAGAAGGACGGCAGGGTTGGTGAGGCGGATGAGGGGCTGGGCCAGGTGGGGCTGGAGTAGGGGCGTCACCTTGCAGTGAACGTCGGCCACGGAGAGGCTGCGGGCCAGTGCGGCCACGAAGCTCACCGAGCCTGCCCTGAAGGGTGTATGAGGATTGAGATTGGATGGAGTGAAGGAGGAAGGAACCGGAGCCAGGGATTGGGATGGGCCAGGAAGAGGATGGCGTCTGCCAGCAGCTCGTAGAGTGCCGGCTTTTGAAGCAGCTTCAGCTTGGCCAGGGAGGCTAGACAGCCTAGCGCTGCTTCCACCACACTCTCCTCCACGTCTCGCATGCCTTCAACCACCATTCATCGCTTCACCCTCAGCTGCTCTGACCGTTTAGGAACTAAAAGAAAATGGGAAAGAATTGAAAGGGATAAAGATTACGGCCTAATATTGGATAGAAGAAGGTCAAGGAACCTTGCTGGAGCAGGGGTTTGAGGATTAGCGTAGCTTGCCAGCCAATGTAGGCGCTGAGAGCGGGTGCGCAGCGAAAAAAGGAAGCCCTCAGGGCCCAGTCCCGTTTGTCGTTCAGGAATGTGATCATATGGCTGCAGACTTCCCCATCTTTCTTCATCTATTCTTCGATTGCAGAACCTTAGAAGAAGGTCCGAAGCTCGCCCTTTACCCAGGAAAGCGCAGAGCTTGGGCAAGCCAGCGTGGACCAGAGTTCGTCGCACTCCGTTGTCAGCGTCGCACAGCAGCGCCACTATCATGTCCTCAAGGCCAGCCGTAGATGGGATGGGGAAGGATGAGTGCATAAGAAAGGAAAAACCTGAAAGACGTCGGCAATGCGAGCTCTCTCCCGCCGCCGTTTCTCGTCGGAACTCTCCACCTTCCCTGACACTACGTCCGGGTCCCCGCCGCCTGCCTCCCAGCACTCCATCAACCTACACTTCATCATCATTGCCTCTCCCATCGACATTACGTGCCACGAATTTATTTTCATTTCCTGCTCATTTTACTAATGAAACCTTGCTCCAGATTTTCTCAGGCAGTGTCATGAAAAGGTTCTAAGGCAATCAGTTTATTACCAAGTATATAACCAAGAATCAATTTTATCTTTTTTACGAGGGATTAAATTTTTTAGTATGTTCAAAAACTTGCTATATTTTAAGCAAAAACTAGAATGACTTGTGAAGCAGTTTCAGCCATAAATTGCCGCCTGCTTATGAATGAGCAGTGGAGTTTTAAGTTAAGTCAAAATTAAGTTCAACGGTATCAAAATAAATTACGATTGTGTCACATATTGTCTAGATCTTTTTATGATTGAAAATTCATAACCTTCGCATGCTGTAGCATTTATCAGTCTGATTCTGTTCTTTCTATGACCAAGTCATTCGCTCAACCCTCAGAACCTATGACATACCCGGCCCTTTCAAAAAAGTAGGTACTCGAAACTCGCAGTTTTTGACACCCCTACTAAGGGATGTGATGTTGGGCAGACTGGGGCATCTATATATGCAAGAAGTGAAAGGTGCATTTCGGTTAAGCCTTGGATGATCATTAGGCCAGCAATCCTGAGCCCGATGTTGATTCCCAACGCTGGACTGTGTCCAGGAGACTTTTGGAACCACCGCGGAGTCCGAGGGGAACTCCTTTGTTCCGCCAACTTTCTGACAGGGGTTTTACTCCTGCTCATCACCAAGTGAGGAGACTCTTGTCTTCCCCTGTCTTAAAAACGGGGCATTTTGCTCTTTTTGGGTACGATCTGTACAACATTTACGTATTTTTGGTTACATAAAATGAGCAATTGCTTCATTTTATGGTCCTCCGATTTATAAAAAATTGAATTTTACGTTTAATGGAATGTTTTTCATGGCCGAAAGCCTTCCACCATGCGAGTTAGATCTGCCAAATTTTAGGTGACGCTTGTTGAAAGTTGTGTGAATCGGTGACACAAAAATAGCTCAACCCCCCATTTATGAATCAAAGAAAATCAATCAATTTAGCCTCTTATCCTGCACAAGAATTCTTAAATATCTTCTTTGGCTGATATCAGCCATTTGTTTAAAATCGTGACAGCCTTTGCTCCAATTTTCGGGTTATAAGACTACCACTAAAATAGGTGTTGCAGAAAGAAAATTCGCTGAAATTGAAAAGCCAAAGCCTTCGCCTAAGCGAAATACAATATTTTTGAACAAAATTTTCGACCTCTTACGGCTAATAACCAGGTCTCGTAAACTTAATAAAACTAATGATTTCTTTCTCGATGTTATTGCTAGCCCAGCAGTCGCCTCCCTAAATTCCTGGCCTCATGAAAAAGCTGGAAAATACCTCAGCGCAATGGTGGCCAGGGCAGGCAGGCGCGCTGCCAGCGTTAGACGGACGAGCACTGCAGAGTCCCCGGTTAGGGGCTGGAGCTTGGGCAGCAGGTAGTCGGGCAGGACTCGCGCGTCCACCGGCCCCCAACTCGCCTCCCCCAACAGCCCCACCACCACATTCAGCGCCTCCGCTCGCACCCGCCCCGACGGGTCCGCCAGCAGGAACGCCTGCCACACATTACACATTAACAGATCGCCTATTTTCTACTATGGCTACATTTTGGCTGGTGTGCTAAATCTGGCTTAGGGATACTGACTTACCATTACCCACATACCTTGCACTAACTCGTCCTATAGTGTGTCAATACCGTATCAACTAGAGGACGAGTTAGCACAGGGTGCGTGGGTAATGATAGGTCAGTATCCCTGAGCCAGATTTAGTACACCAGCCAAAATGTACCTAAACTATAAAACACCCAACATATCATTGAGTTTCTTATCTTTCTTTCTCTCCCCTAGCTGCACAAGCTATTTCATTCCAGTTACGGGTGTTGCGGCTGCTATGGGCTGAGAAATAAAGAACAATCATTGGATCTCTGGCAAAACAAAGTTTTTTGGGTCATACGGCATAGGGCAGGATTCGGTGCAGGCTGACATCGGCGCTGCTCCGCCCAGCCACCAGCAGCATCAATCGCAAGGCCTTGCGTTTGTCGCCAATGCCTGCAGCAAAGTAATCGCTGACACTCAGAGCCCTCAAAACAGTCAAAATATCCACTTTTGAGGCCGCGCACAGAAGAGGTGAGCAGCGGCAGCAGCAGAATCCCGTCCGGCTTGCTCAATCTGTCCAGCAGCTGTTCAGACTCCTCTTCCAGCCTCAAAAGGGCCACTTCCTGCCAGCTGCCTTTGACTGAAGCTCAACTGGGGCTACCGAAAGATGCGCTTCTGGACAGGCATGACGGGCAGGGCGGCGAATGGGCGGTGGAAGGGATAGTGGAAGGTGTAGAAGGGCTCGGGGAAAACGCTGCCTCGATAAGCCTCCAGCAGCTGCTCAGCACTCGGCCGCTGCTTCGCCTCCACTCTCAGCATGTCTGCAGGAGGCCGAAACTCAATTACTGGAGCTAAGCAAGCCATTGGTCTGGCTGTAACCTCTGATAAGAGCCTGAAGGTCGGTGTCCTGGGCGATGTGGCTGAGGATGGTGTTCAGGTGGGCCTCTCTCCGCCCCGGCTGCTGACTGTCCCGGTAGCGCAGCAGTTCGCCCAGACGGAAGGCCACCGTTCCTGCCAGAGCCAGGAGACTCGCTTCATTCCAGAGGACAGTTCTGAGATTAATAATCCCATGGGGCAGGACAGGGGACAGTAATGTTATAAGATAGCCATCCCATGTCCTGTCCCATGGGATTATTAATCTCAGAACTGTCCTCAGGATTGCAGTCTTGGGGAGGCAACCTTCGCAGAAGAGCTCCACCAGGACGCAGCCGGCGGCGAAGATGTCCATGGCGTGGGTGAGGAAGGAGGCAGAGCTGGGCTGGGCCAGGAGACTCTGGGAGGAGGGCGGTTTGGAGCAGAAGCGCTCCGGGGCCAGATAGGCGTAGCCCTTCCTGGAGGTGTCGAAGAAGTAGGTGAAGTCCGAAGGGTTGTCCTGAAGGGAAAAGAGGTCAATGAGGAGCGGATGAGGAAGAGAGAGGTACTAGGGGAAGAAAGGCGGGCTTGAAGGGCGCGAAGTCGGTGATGCGAAGCCAGTGGGAGCCGGAGATAAGGAGGTTGTCGGGCTTGATGTCCCCATGCGCAATGCCTACTGCTTGAGCTTGTGCCAAGCCCTGGAGCAGCTGGAAGGCTAGCCATCGCTTCTCTACCTGACAATATGCTTGGTTTCGGTCAGAGTTAGCTAAAAAAGGAGGATTGCTGCCTCAAGAAGGAAAGGTCTGGTGGAGAGACGCTCTCTCAGCGTCCAACGACCCAGTTCTCGCACCATCAGACCCGCCTTCTCCGTTTCCTCAAACCCTTCCTACTTTCTTCCACTAGGTCGATGCATAAGCTCTGTACAAGCTCCAGCTTCTACCTATAATTCGCAGATTTCTGGCAATTGGGGTGTCTAGAAAACCCGAATGAGCTGGAAAGGAGCGCAGTTGGGGCTGGCGTGTGGGGCGGCAAGCAGGCGATCCCGAATGGCTTCCAATTGGTCCCGGTAGGGTCGGAGGCTGAAGCTGGGATCATGCAGGGCCAGGACTTTGACCACCACGAAGCCTTCGCTGCAAATCTTTCTCTTTCCTTCTCTGTCCCAGTTTCAAAGCCCAACGTGAGCTCAGCATCTCGCTTGAGGGCCTTGGCGACCTTGAGGAAGCGCGTACTGCCGAGTCTGAAATGACGAGATTGAGATTGGAGAGAAAGGAAGAGGAAGGAAGGTTACTGACCCTTGGATGAAGTGGTAGGCAGGACCTAGGTCGGCTAGGTAGGATTCCACAGGTTGCACCAGACCTGGCACTGCTGCCGACAGTTCATTGCCCATTCCTAGCGCTGTCTTTCTCTCATTTCATTTCCTCCAATTCGCAACTATCGCATCCAGATGAAAATTATCTGTAAAATCAATTCTTCAAGAATCTGGAAACCCCTTGAAATTCAACGGCATCAATCATTTAAAACGTTCGGCTAGACTTGAAACGTGCAAAACACCATTGCTCTGATTGCCATGGAAACTAAAACTACTCAAAAAATATCAGGCACTAATTTTCATCTGTCGAAAAAGGTCCCTCTAATCTGAAAGGTGCGAACATAATGGGTAGGGAGCGGATTGCGCATTATCAGGCTTCCGGGCACTGGGGATTGATGCGCAGGGGAGCTGTACAGGGCACGTGTGCAAGCGTACCTCCTCCCTTTCTTTCAAGCCACAAAAGGGAAGCCACGATAAGCGCGCAAAGACCAATATTAGTGGCGTGGAGATGGATTTCCTGGGTCGCGGCCTGGAAGCCTTGCTTCAGAGCGCTGCCGAGGAAACACCGGCTCAGGGCAGCTTCACCAGAGTACCCCTCAGGAGGTACTCCATTTATCTTCCCCTTTGAACACCTCATCTGCGCTTTTTTGAATAAAGGAGCCTTTGTCTGATTCACAGACCAAGCAAATCCCTAGTTGCTTTCTTAGGCTTTGAAGAAGATTTGTATTGACCTCAACCTCAACTGGACCAAATAGAAAGTTTGAACAGGACGAGCTCCGAAAGGGTGGAAGAGGGTCGGGAGGCCAACATGCTGTTCGCCTACGACTGGGAGGATCTCTCTGTCCCGTCTACTTCGAGGGACTCCGGACCTTCCAGTCTGGACTCAGCCAAGGGGCGCGGCAACTCCCTCGGCCCCTTCCGCTTCCCTTGGGCCAGCCTTCCGGAAGAGCTCCCAGAGGAGACCTCCGACAAGTCCAGCGTCAAAGTTGCCACCATCCACTTTCTATTTTACGAGTCGTTTCTCCTCATTTAGAAATAAGAAAAATAGTAGAAATAAACCAGGCAATACGTATCAAAGACTATTCCCCTTTACTGCAAACTATTTTGCATAATTCTGAAAGGAAATATAATACCCGCTCGTCTGAAACGCTACTGTTTACTGCAAAACATTTTGCATAAATTCTGAAAGTAAATATGACACAGATACAGGCTAGTCTAAAATGCTACCGTTTACTGCAAAACATTTTGCCTAATTCTGAAAGAAACTCTATTTGAGGCTCGTCTGAAACGCTACCTGGCCAACGTGCGCTACGGGGTGCAGTGGCCGCGCAAGCCTGCAGCCTGGGACGACGAGTTCCCCATCTGGCTCCTCGGCAACTTCTACCACGCCCGCGTCCTCCTCAGCGAGCCCGCCGACGGCGACGCGGAGCTGCTGACCCAGGTGGACAGCGTCCTCACCGACTTCTACCACGACTTCGCCTCCCGCATCTGGCTCACCTATCGGTTCTGCGCTTGTTTATTGTGCAATGGATTGTTGCGGAGGGAAAGCCTGGTCTGAAGGAAGGGCTTCCCGAGCATGGACAAGAGCGGGAAGGTGCAGTCGGACGCGGGCTGGGGCTGCATGCTGCGCAGTGGACAGATGATGCTGGCACAGGCACTCCTGCTCCATCTGCTTGGAAGGGGTTCTTCTTTATTATCCAATCATTCCACCTGTTCCTTACAATCGAATCACTTTGTTCTTTGGAAGTCAAGCTTTTGTTTGAAAATCTTTTCGAATTGATAGCTCGAAAATGTCTGATTGCAGACTGGACCCTGTGGGAGGCGCAGACGCTGGACAGCATCCGCAAGCACCGCCAGATTCTGGCCTACTTCGGGGACTCTCCAGCCTGTCCCCTGAGCATTCACAATCTTGTCGAGGTCGCCAACTCCAATCCCTTTCTGTGCAGTCAAAGTCATGCTCTGCTCAGGAAGGGATGCGCGGCCATCAAAAGACGGTGGGCGACTGGTACGGGCCGGGCAGCGTGGCGCTGGTCATCCGCGACCTCTTCGCCAGCCCCATCGCCGCCACCGACCCTGTCCTCTCCCAACTGGCCGTCTACGTTGCTCGGTACCTCCCCCTTCCACCTCTTTTCAATCTATTCTACTCCCTGAAGATAAGGAGGAAACGATGATTATTAAATTTCCATATTGCATATAACTTGAGCGATCTGGCATTTAGAAGTGTTCGTAATGTGACTAGTAATTCTCGATTAAACGAAACTACAAACACTTTATTCGAATCGCAATCCTTGCAAGCTAATACAACAATCAAAACACCTTCTGCAGGGACTGTGCCGTCTACCTGGACGAAGTGGAGGCTCTTTGCTGCCAGCCACCCAGCCAGGACAGTGACTCGAAGCTGGGCGAAGGCAGCGAGGAGGCCTGGCGACGAGCCCTGGTGCTTTGTGTGCCGCTCCGTCTGGGCACCCAGCACCTGAACCCAGCCTACCACAACCAGCTGCGGATTCTGCTCTCCCTGCGCCACTGTCTGGGACTCATTGGCGGCAGGCCCCGGCACAGTCTCTACATCATCGGCTTCCACAAGAATTCCCTCGTCTACCTGGATCCTCACCTTGCTCAGGTCTGACCCTAGAATATGCCTGTATTTCTGTTTGCCCCTTTCCCTAGTTTGCTTTTGTTGGCAATAGAACGAAAACGCTATTATCTGTTGCTATCAATTCTTTATTTATTAACCAGATTGACCAGTTTCCATGATTCATGACTTAATTTGTGCCCAGGACTACGAGGACACCCGGCAAAGCGGCTTCGAGGAGAGCAGCTTCCACTGCCACACCCCTCGCCAGCTCCCACTGGAGGAGCTGGACCCCAGTCTGGCTGTCGGCTTCTACGCCCCCGACCGCGCTGCCTTCCAAAGCCTCCTCAAGGTTCACTCACCTCTTCCAAACTCTTCCGCTATTCAACAAGGGCTGCAGGATCTGTCGGAGGTGGTAGAGCGCGAGGGGGGCGGTCGGAAGAATCAGCCCCTCTTTTCGGTGCTCCAGAGGCCTAGGAGCCCGCATTCAGGTTTGGAGGCCGCTTCGGAGTCCTCCTCTGCCACCGCCTTGCATCACGGCTTTGAGCTGCTTTAGTGTTTTTATGGTGATGATGAGTGTTTTTTTCGAGTACCTCAAAGTGCCCCCCTGCCAAATAATCGGCGTGATACTTGTTCTTGACTGGGAGATTTCACGATTCGAATGGGAAGAATGAGTGGTTGTGTAAACAACCAATAGGATTGACGCAAATCCCTCATATTCTGAAAACGCAGATAGTAGTAGTAACTGATTGTAACAAGTACAATAAATAGCAGGACCACATTGATGATTACCATATTGAAAGCAAATTGACATCAATGTAAGCGCATTTTTTAATACTTTTGGGGTCGGGTTTAAATAACTTTGGGCCCCAATAGGTTTTGGCAAAATTTTAACTTTAAAAGTACCTTTTGCTTGACAATTTGGCCAGGATAAAATCGGTATTCCATGCGCTATAAATATGGTTTTTTCAAAACTTATTGAAAATTCAAAACATGCTATTCGCTCAAAACATTAAAAATCATACCTTAAATTTCTAAATTTTAAGATTTTGACTAAAAAGCTATTGTAAACAATTTGGAAGCAGTTGAAGCAGTCAACCAAATTAATAGAAGCTGCTAAATCTTGTTTGCGTTTTCTGTTTCTGGCAAGGGCGCACGACATCTCAACACCAACTTAGCGCAAATGATACGCGCAAAGTAGAATCAATGCACAACCACAACAATCAACGCGAAAACACTGCATTATTTTTTTCAGCCATTTGCCTACTCATAAAAGTCTAAGCATGCCCGGGGATGGTTTTCTACCTATTCTACAAGGTTCTTTATGAATTTAGTTAACATTTCACATCATCAAATCAGCAGTATGAAATGTTTTTGTCCCATAGTATTTTAGAATCAAAAGTGTTAGTCCGAGACCTTCCAATCGATTCCGTTCCCCACAGCTTCCTTGAGTCCTAAGCCTCCGTTTGGAGGTCGGGTGGGGCTGGGGCGACGGGGACAGGGACGGTGCCAGTGCCAGCAAAAGCTGCTCCAGGAGCTGGGGAGGAAGAACCAGCGACTCGCTCAGCAGGACCAGTTGATCGGCCGGCTGCGATGGGAATCTCTGGTGCAGGTTTCTTCTTTCCCGACCCTCTCCTCTGTCCAGGCTCTTGTCTACCTCAGGCCGCCGAGGTGGAGCGCTTGAAGCTGAAGCTGGCTGAGCGAGCAGGAAACTTCGAGTGACTGGCCCTATTCCCATCTTTCGTTCCGATCCTCAGCCTCCTGTTGCAGGTCGAAGAAGGAGACGGGGACGAAGATGTCCAGCGACGAAGGGACTGCGGACTCGCCTTCCCTCTTCCAACGGCTGAGGTTCCCGTCGGCCTCAGTTCACTTTCCCAACTCACAATGCCTGAGCTTGGCAGTTGGCTCGAGGAAGAGGAGCTGAAGAAGAAGGAGCTGAAGTGCAGTCGCTGCCAGCTGAGCTTGAAGGCGGTGGACAAGACGAGACTGGTCCGGCATGCCATGAGTTGCTGCAAGATCCGCCCCTACGCCTGCTCTGCCTGTCACAAGAAGTGCAGCAAGAAGAAGGACACCCAGCAGCACATCCACAATCGCTGCCCAAACGCACGAGTTTACCTGCCCCACACTACCGATATAAACCCTGCAAGTGGTGACTAGCCAAACAGCACCCTTCGCGTGGTAGGTTCAAAATCGCGCCAAAATCAGCCAAGGTTCATTAATTAGTCTTGTTGCACTTTGTAACAAACTGTTGGGAAGTTATCATTAGACCAATGTCTCATTACTTATTATTTAGTAACAGTGGACCATAATAACTAATATATTATTATTAATATTTCATATTGTACCTGAGTAGACTCTCATCAGCTGCATTACTTCCATTCACCTGGTGGGAACTAGCAAACCTGTACTCAATCACCCATCATTCATTCAAGCATAAGTTTGTTTGTTAAAATTAATTACTGTTAATATCAATAATATATTCGTTAATAAATAAGATGAATAGAAAGAAAAAAAGGAAAGGGTTAGATTTGAACCTGGCTTATCTACAGCAAAGACTGGAGTGCTACCAATTGAGCTACGCATACCTATGGGTAGGAGGTGTGAAGACTGGGTGGAGAGTGTGGGGGGGGCTAGTTTGCCTGTGTTGAGGCAGACTACAGTAACCCAGTAGTGGATGTCCCTAGGACTGTGCCTGCACATCAAAGGTGATCTCCCTCCTTCTACTACATACATTGGCTAGGCAGACTGTTTGGAAGGGGAAGGAGAAGCAAGAAATGGAAACTGGATCTATGAAGCTGCGCTTTGCAAAGCTTACTCCATTGGACTACAGTAACCTGTGG
>JASANA010001534.1:0-11919 GCA_030248095.1 Ptycholaimellus sp. GST1_10 | reverse complement strand
TAGCAGCAAATGATATCTAGCAGATTATGCCCTCGTGTGGGCTCAGAGACCAGCTGAGTTAGGCCGCAGGAGGAGGACACTTTTGCTTGGACTTACTTGGCCCCTAGACTACATTTGCTACATCCATGAAGCTAAGGCTAGCATAGCTAAGGATAGCATAGCAAAGGCTAGCATAGCTAAGGCTAGCATAAGCTAAGGCTAGCTAGGCAGCTAAGGGTAATCAGGTTATAGTTATTCTTATAAATTTATTATGAAATATATATTGCTTTAGTTATTATGTTTTTAACGCCATACTTAGTTACATTGTCCGCTGAAAAGTTTAACAATAAAAAATAACGAAAAGTTAAAAAAAAGAAAACAACAATGTACAGCGACAACATGTCATACCAATTGGCGTTTTACCTCTTTTACTAGCAGGACCTAATACAGCGCGCTAAAATTTTGAATAATAACATCTATTTCTGATGTTTTTCTTTGCTTAATTTTTAATAGTTATTATAAGTTCGCTCTGACAAGTGTCAGAAATCTATTTTACTGATGAAGAAGTTAACTCTTCGAAACGTTTAAATATTTGAGACTATATCTCTACTGTGCTTACAATTTGGATAGATATAACAAATTTGCTTTAATTGTTTATATTTAAATGATTGAAAATTTTATTGTAGCAAAATGGTTTCACTTAACATCAGTAATCAGAAAATTGCTACTTTAAGACTACGACTTCAAGTTCTACCAAGACATCCAAAAGTACAGGGAAGACATGGCTGCATCTGCTCCAGGTGACATCAAGACCGAGCCCAATGCTAAGATCGTCTACAACGCCCCATTCTCTGAGAAGAACGTCTACAATGTCCGCTTAACCAACAATGGAGCACATCGCATTGGCTGGGCTATCAAGACAACAAACATGCAACGTCTGTCAGTGGATCCACCAGCAGGCTGTTTGGATTCAAAGGAAACTCAGATGCTCACAATCTCATGCGAACCTTTTGAATATGGCCAAGTGGACACCAACAATGATCGCATCTCTTTTGAGTGGACCAATGCTCCAGAAGGTGCAGCCAAGCAGTTTCGACAGGAATGGTTCCAGGGCGATGGCATGGTGCGGCGCAAGAACCTACCAATCGAGTACAATCCCTCTTATGTATCCTTTTTTCTTGTCCCCATATTTTCCCATTGTTAATTTTTGCTGTGCATTTCTGTGATAAAATTTGTCTAAAACCATTTTAAACTATTTTAACGCAATCTATGAAGTTGTATATATAGCATGGAACAGCAACGTAGTCTGCTTACAGCGTGAATGACGAAATCTATGGACACTTGGCGTAATATGTGACTTGTTATATAATTGTTTTGCAAGCTGTGAACCTTAGCACAAATTTTTAACCAGTATATTTTATTTCAGAATATTTATTTCAGATTTTGATTTGCTCATTACATTTGACGATTAAGATAACCAAAGTAGTGAGTTGTTCGTATACTTGAAGTATAGTTAAACTGCAAAAATTGAAAATTGAGAAAGCACTAATCTTGATTGAAGGGTTTGTAAAACCTTTCGCAAGAAATTGTCGTTCCAGTTCAAGTTTTGTTGAAACAAATGAAACAATTACAACATTTCGTTTTAGAGAAATATACGGGTATACTCCACTACCTTGATTCCATGATCATTGATCAATCTAACCAGGTAAATGTATTGCATAAGGTGTAAAGCAGAGTTGTAAGCAATGGGGGAAAGGTGAAAAATTTGGCTTTTCATTGGATTGGGTCATGTAAAAATCTGGACCTCGAAAACTTTTGTAGCATTTGCATTGGCATGGGTAACCATTTTTTTAAAAATTTTTTGCACTGCATTGGATTTTTGTACTTTTCCACAAAAATTTAAAAAAATTTCCAAATGGTCCAAATTTTTTGCGGAAATTGTATATCTTGAACAAGCGCAACTTCCTGCATCCCATATGAGATGCCTACTGTAAGTTGGACAACCATGGGATGCTCAGAGGAGGCATAATTATTCGGTCAGTTACCAGAGAAGTAGTGCGAATAGGAGGTGAAGTCCTAAGTGTAGAAGATGCCTCTCTCCGGTGGCATGATCGCAGCCCTGCGCCTGGAGATCATCAACATGGAGCAGCAGAGCGACACGGCCCACTCCGCCTTCAACGACTTGGTGGACGTGGACGAGGGAGGCCAGGCCCTGAAAGAGCTGGACGAGGCTCTGAAGCGGATGAACGAGTGGCTGGACGAGGAGGCGGCCGCCCGAGCACAGCGGGGCGACCTCGACGAGTACGGATGCTCGCCTTCCCTCCCACCATCTCCTCCACATCCTCCAGCCGCTCCTCCCAGCCCCCCGCCCCAGGCCCAGACGCCCAAGCCTCTTATGCACGGCCAAGCCAAAGCGGCGTTCACTCCTCTCCTTTTCACCTATTTTCCCCAAAGAATCATTGGATTTGTCAGGCACCGCTTGGAAGACGATCGCGGCCCCGCAGAAGAAGAAGGTCAAGCGCTCCATCGATCTCAACGTCAACGCTTCTCCAGCTCCACCCAAGCGTCAGGACGCGGACTCCACAGGGTCGTCCTCGTTGCGGGAGGCGGACAGAGCTTCGGCGGGAGGACAACGAAACGCTGCTGGCACTCTTCCTCGTCATAGAACCAGGCAGCAGAACCCAGCTAGTGCGTTCCACTCCTGTATACGATTCCAAGTTTATAGAGTTTAAATACAATTGGGTCGTTGAAAATGAAAACATGGCAGTCCATAGGTCGAGGACTAGGACGATTCGCTGGGCACCTTTGAGTCGTTTCTTGATGGTGTCCATGACACTAGCTCCAGCTTCACGAACTTTGGCCCGGATCGTAGGGCGACTGTGGATGGGGTAGGTCGGGTCCAGGCTGTAGATGAAGTCCCAGAATAGCTTGTCCTCCACCAGATTTTGCCCCTGATAAATAACCCCATGAATCCAATGCAATTGATAAATGAACCAATGAAATATTTCCAACAATGCGGCCATTGCCAGCCAGGAAGAGGGCGAATTTGCGGATGATGTGCTTGTACGTCGCACTGGTGGGATTCATCTTCGCTCCTTCACTCTCGTTGTTGACGTAGCGGGACATGAAAGCGGCGCTGTCCTTGGCAGTGGCTCGCTCTTTTTCAGCCACAAGCTTGAAGGCTTCGTTGGACTCTGCAAATGCAATAATAATTCACCTCAATGCATTGCAGAAACATTAGCAAGGCTAGGTAAAAGCTAGCTGAGAATGGAACCTTTGTAGGCTTTGTTGAACGCCGCGTACTCCTCAGGCCAGTCCTTGCTGTGCTTGTTTCGGAAGTGGGAGATGAGGTTGGCGAGGCATCCACTGATCTTCAACGTACACTCCCCTCCAGCCTTGTACGGCGTCTTGCACCAGACTCCTCGTCCAGAACTCGTCCCTACCCAGCCCTTAGGCAGGGCTGACCAGGCCTTGCTCTGTTTAGGAAGGTCCATTTGCCTACTTTTAGAAAAGCTTCCAAAATAGCTAGTGAGGACTTTCTGATCAACATAATTCCCACATGCCTTCCGGATACCAACACCTAAGCCAGCCCTTTTTTACTACTGCGAGGTCTGTGGTGCTGCCATCCTCTACCTGGGGCTGACCATCGTCATCAGCATCCACATATGCTTCCTCATGCTCTGAACCAACTCCAACGGCACGCACCGGCCTATGCTCTCTTAGCCAATCATCATTTTAAACTGTTCATATCCGCTTGATTAACATATGAGGTGGCAAAAAATTACATCGGGGTGAGCTGGTCAAAATGCCTAGATCAACATTTTGTGATATCATTACCTCTTGATAGAACAATAAACCAGAAAATCTACCAAATTTCAAACAACTACTATATCTGTTAAACGTTAGTGAAAGAAGAGCATGTGACCAAAATGTAAGCCATTTATTGACAATCGATATTCATTATTTTACTTCATTACTTCATTACTTTACATTGTAAATCTGCCAGAAATCAAAAGAATATGGGAAATTGCTGCCAGAAACGTCCAGGAAAATCACTTCTCAAATTGACATTGTATGATCATGAATTAAAATCAAAAAGATTTGCTGAGAGGAAAAAATGGAAAGCACAAATCAAACCGCACCTGATTCCAACCAAGTGCAGTCAATCTACAGAGATTCCCCAACAACCACAATGTTCTTTTGATTTTTTAGCGTTCAAACCAACCCATACGACAAACTCAAGTGTTCATGCTGGAACAAGACTTGCTAAAAATAAATCATTAACCGTGTCATGCAATACCACACAAACTACAGTTAAAAAAGAAGTGACTACCTTAGATTAGAAAATCAAATCAGACTGTAACACACACCATTATAATCGGCATGATACTGTTCAAGATGACATCACATGTGGCTTATTAACGTCAGAAAGTATTAATAGGCCCTTTTCAATCCCACACAGTAAAAACATGATGTTTAAAAAGTCTCATGTAAGGGAACTTCCATCAACAAGTGGTACAAAGCAATATAAATCAATCTTTTCTTCAGAATATAGCAGCAATTAAGCACTCTCAAATATGTTGAGTTTTATGTAGATTTGTATTTTATTATTTATTGTCAAAATGTATATGTTAATTTACCATTTATTTTATCAGAACAGTAATTGTCAGAAATAAATATAATTGTAATTTTTCGAAAAAAAAGGTTCTCCGAATCAAATGACTATGTGTCATTATCCAAGACAATTTAGTTATTATCTCTGCTATTATATTTTTATGCTGTACACAAAATATACAAAAACAAGTATATGGCGCAAAGCGCAATAGGTGACCTCGGAGCGCATCCTATATATGAAATTTTGTCAATCAACAAACAAGTATGTGGTCTCTCAACCAATTTCAAAAGTAAGAACAAACTAAGAATCAACATATAAGACTTGTGAACAAAAAAATCAAGTCTTCTGTGCAATTCTCAAGACTTCAGGTCTTACAGCGCAAAAACTATATTGCAATGTTCCAACTTTCTGCACAGAAAAGTACAATTTCAAATGCTTCGGGACCTGTTCCACCCCTCCAGATATTCTTAACAAGTATATGGCACAAAGCGCAATAGGTGACCGCGGAGCGCTTCCTTTATATGATCCTTTTAACTCAAAAATCAAGTATGTGGTTTCTCAACCAATTTCAAAAGTAAGCACAGATTTAGAATCGACATATAAGACTAGTGAACAAAAAATCAAGTCTTCTGTGCAATTCTCAAGACTTCAGGTACTACAGTGCAAAAACCGCATATTGCAATTTTCAACTTTCTACCCAAAAAGTAATGTTTCAAATGCTTTGGGACCAGTTCCACCCCTCCAGATCTTCCTAAAATGTTATTACCTTTCAGCAAAAAAAAAGTTTGTCCAAATCCGTTGAGAATTCGCTATTTCTCAACATACCTCATTTTTAAACTTTCTACCCAAAAAAGTAATGTTTCATATGCTCCGGGACCAGTTCCACCCCTCCAGATCTTCCTAAATGTTATTACCTTCCAGCAAAAAAAAGTTTGTCCAAATCCTGTTGAGAATTCGCTATTTCTCAACATACCCCATTTTTCAAACGTTCTACCCAAAAAAGTAATGTTTCAAATGCTCTGGGACCAGTTCCACCCCTCCAGATCTTCCTAAAATGTTATTACCTTTCAGCAAAAAAAAGTTTGTCCAAATCCGTTCAGAATTCGCTATTTCTACAACATACCTCATTTTTCAAACTTTCTACCCAAAAAAGTAATGTTTCAAATGCTCCGGAACCAGTTCCACCCCTCTAGATCTTCCCTAAAATGTTATCACCTTCCAGACAAAAAAAAAGTTTGTCCAAATTTGTTAGAATTCGCTATTTCTCAACATACCTCATTTTTCAAACTTTCTACCCAAAAAAGTAATGTTTCAAATGCATCCAAAACTAGTTCACCCCTCTAGATCTTCCAAAATTTTAAATTCAGTTTCCAGGAAAAAAAAAGTTTGTCAAGATCTGTTGAGAATTTGCCATTTCTCAACATACCCCATCTTTCAACCTTTCTACCCAAAAAAGAAATGTTTCAAATGCTTTGGGACCAGTTCCACCCCTCCAAAATCTTCCTGCCTAAAATGTTATTACCTTTAAGCAAAAAAAAGTTCGTCCAAACCCGTTGAGAATTTGCTATTTCTCAACATACCTCATTTCTCAAACTTTATACCCAAAAAACGTAATTTTTCAAATGCTCCGGGACCAGTTCCACCCCTCTAGATCTTCCTAAATGTTATTACCTTCCAGCAAAAAAAAGTTTGTCCAAATCCGTTGAGAATTGAGCCTTTTACAGCATACCCCATTTTCCAACCTTTCTACCCAAAAAAAGTAATGTTTCAAATGCTCAATTTCCGGGTCTATCCCTCCAGATCTTCATAAAATAGCATTACCTTTCAGGAAAAAAAGTTTGTCCAAATCCGTTGAGCATTCGCCCGTGGACAGCATTTCCAGAAAATATATATATACATATATACATATATATGAGGACAAAAGTTGAGTAACCTCCACAGACCGCGGAGCGGCCCTTCGGGCTGCTCCGCGGTCAAAAATTTTATTAGCTTTCAGGAAAAAAAGTTTGTCAAGATCCATTGAGAATTCGCCATTTCTCAGCATACCCCATTTTTCAAACTTTCTACCCAGAAAAGTAATGTTTCAAATGCTTCGGGACCAGTTCCATGCCTCCGGATATTCTTAAAATTTTATTAGCTATCAAGAAAAAACGTTTGTCAAGATCCATTGAGAATTCGCTATTTCTCAGCATACCCCATTTTTCAAAATTTCTACCCACAAAAGTAATATTTCAAATGCTCCGGGACCAGTTCCACCCCTCCAGATCTTCCTACAATTTGATTACCTTTCAGGAAAAAACATTTGTCCAAATCTGTTGAGAATTCGCCATTTCTCAACATACCCCATTTTTCAACCTTTCTACCCTAAAAAGTAATGTTGCAAATGCTCCAGGACCGGTTCCACCCCTCCTGATCGTTCTAAAATGTTATTACCTTTCAGCAAAAAAAAGTTTGTCCAAATCCGTTGATAATTCGCCATTTCTCAACATAGCCCATTTTTCAACATTTCTACCCAAAAAGTAATGTTTCAACTGCTCAGATTCCGGGTCTACCTCTCCAGATCTTCCTAAAATTTGATTACCTTTCAGGGAAACAAAAGTTTGTCCAAATCCGTTAAGAATTCGCCATTTCTCAGCATACCCCACTTTTCAAAATTTTCTACCCAAAAAAGTAATGCTTCAAATGCTCCGGGACCAGTTCCACCCCTCCAGATCTTCCTACAATTTGATTACCTTTCAGGAAAAAACATTTGTCCAAATCCGTTGAGAATTCGCCATTTATCAACATACCCCATTTTTCAACCTTTTAACCGTAAAAAGTAGTTTCAAATGCTCCAGGACCTGTTCCACCCCTCCTGATCGTTCTAAAATGTTATTACCTTTCAGCAAAAAAAGTTTGTCCAAATCCGTTGATAATTCGCCATTTCTCAACATACCCCATTTTTCAACATATCTGTGATACATTGCAGCAGGAATGTAGCAAGGATCTCTTATTCGTGCACCGAAGCAGAGAAAGGGGATGGCAACACGGGCAGGTTTTAGACAGAATGAACTAGGCACCACTTCGCCGGCCTCATCGGCCCAAGGTCACCGAAACTGGCTTGGGAAACGCCACAGCGCTCCCGTGGGCGGCCGAGGTGGGAGGGAATCACACCAAGCATCTAGGGCAGGCAGAGGAACGGGACCTCGGATCTAAGCAGTACGACACTACTAGGGGGGGGAATCATCGCCTGTTCAGGATAGCAGCATGATGGCTAGAGGCCATCGAAGGTGAGCACGGCAAGGTCCAACATCGCCTTCGGTCGTTAGAGCAGTGTGGAGAGAGGAGGAAGTAGAAGTTGCTCATGCAGGAGTCGGTAGTGGACGAAGTGGCAACTGCCATGGAGGCGGAACTGTAGTCTAAGCTTGCAGTCGCAGACGCTATTGCGGAGGCGACAGATAGTCTGGGTTAGAGCATAGAGGCGGAAGTGGGCGGCCATACGTCTGACCCTCCATCCATTCCGACTCGCATGAGTTGACTATGAAGACCGACGCAGAAGCGGATGCATGCGGAGCCAGACGTCATTATCCCGTTCCCTCCAAACTTGCAGGAGCTGTCGATATGGGCCAGGATCCAGGAGGGCGTGGTAGAGAAGAAGGTCCATCCACGCCAGTAGATTCTTCCCAGTGTCGCTCCTCTCGAATAGCCGGGTGTCCTATCAGGCCCCGTGTCCTTGACTGGTGGAGTCAGTTGTCCGGTCTTGCGTCTAGACTCCTGTCCAGCCTGGTGAGGATGAAGAGGTTGTCGCAGCCGAGGTGGAGGATAGTCATGTCTGGCTGGGGCGGGATGTTGGTGACTGCCAGATGTGGTCATCACAGGGACTCAGCCAGCACAGTGGACCGGGCAGTTTGTCGTGGTCCCAAGTCCGGATGACCTTCCCGACCAGGTTCCGCAAGAGTGATCAAAACTAGTTAGCTCCGGCTCATCATCAGACCTCTGCTGAAAATTAGCTCTTGCAAGGGTAGAGTGGCAGGAGGCGGAGCTGTCGAAGGCAGTGAGGAAACTGCTGATCAGCGGCGGTTGTCCCTGTTCCTCTAGACGCTGCCAAAAAATCGGATCCAGTGAGTGACCTAATCGCTGCTCCAGTTCCGGTCGAGGCACTTACGGGAAGGCAGGCCTGTAAACTATCCATCCTCCAAGGCTCTGTCTGTGTTCTGTTGTGGACGCAGGCGACGTTGAGCATGGCCGCTGGAAACCTGGACGGTAGGGCAGCCGGAGCGAAGGCTGCGAAGAGACCAGCTCGATGGGCTTACACCACAGTTGGGTAGGTGGTGTACATGGTCTAGGCAGGGTGCAGGGTCAGGATTTCATTGAAGGCGTCATCGTCCCGTGGTGCTGGGCCCATCGGGAGCTCTGCCAGGTAGTCGCAAGAGTCATCGGAGGAGGCCAGGTGAGGACGGTGGCGGCTCGGAGCCCCCGGGGGCTGCCTTATCCACTCACTCATGTTATTCCTCCTTGCGGAGCGATGCAGTGTACCAAATTGCAGGGCTGGGTGTGTTGTCTATGACTTTCACACACCAGAACTCCTTGGGGTCCACTACGTCTGTGACTCCGTTGATCCAGCTGTCATCCACCGGCATGGACGTGCCTCTTGTGACATCATCCAGGTCTGGACCATCACTTGCTCGACTAGTCTTCTAGTCGTTCGCTGGGGACCTGATGTCAGTGTTGCTGAAGGACCTCCTGCGGTTCCTGTCCTAGCACACATACTGTGGTTATGGCTCCCCTCACGAATGATGACTAGAGTGTCGTCGACACGGCACTTAGCTCGTCCTCCTTAGCGGCGAGCAATTAGTTGGAGGGCTGGGCGACTGGGATGAGCATAGAGCGTAGACTGGGGCGAGGTGCAGGGGCGGACCATGCCCTTCCAGCTGCCTGTTCAGTGGCATCTTCCTCGCTCTCAAGTAGAAGGAGCTGGCTGTCCATGCCGATGGTGTTAGAAGTGGCGCCGGGCCGAGGGAGCGGGTGAAGGGGCTGTCAGTGGTGGGGTCGGTCTCCTCGGCATACTCCTTCTTCCTACCTCTCTTCATACTTCCGGAGTTCTCCATAGCTACTGTGAAGGACAGGGTGGTTTGAAACCCAATCCCGCCTGCTTCGGCTTCCTTCAGGCCCAGCGGGCTTCACATCGGGGCAGTTCGACCTTCGACAATACTTGGTTTCACGGTAGCTGAATGATGAGCATGGGAGCTGTCGGGAATTGGAGCTCCTCGATGAGTTCCTGCTCCTTGGTCATGATGAGAAAGGCCTGATCGCTGTTTTCGCTCAATCCTCCCATTGGTCTTGTGAGTTCCTTTCTCCTCGTGGACAAAATCGTGTCTTGTGGAATGGCTCTGAAAGTTCTCAGGATGGTCCGCCGTCCGCCGTGAGGTCCGGTTTCTTTTCAGATCAGATGGGCTCCCGTTGCCATTCTCTGGGCAGGTTCGGAGCCCGGGTTGTCCCGGTCGTGGCCAGGCTAGGTGACGGGATCCTTTGACTCATTGGAAGGCGTCGAGGCCAGTGTCAACAGCTGGGGCTGGCATGGACGGGAGATGTTCTGCAGGAGTGGAGTGCCTTGGCGCCCTGCGGCTGTTTCTGCAGGGTCAGGAGGCTCGCACTGAATCTATAGACAGTGTAGAAGACCAGTGCTGGGCTTCCAGATGTCCGAGCGGAGTTGTGATGACCAGCTGATGTAATGGATAGATTGGGTTGATGCGGGGCTGGAGGGTGTTGGTCTGTGTGAACAAGGATGAAGTCTGCCACTTTTGAAGGATGGAGAGGTGGTTGGAGGATCCCGTGCTCGATGCGTTAGAAGTCATCGGCAGAGGCGGTCTGATGTCTGGTACTTTTCTAGTCGCTGTGTGTCTCCCGTCCGCAGGCTAGAGCAAGGAAGTTTGATAGGGAGACGGGGCTGGGGGGAGAGGGCATGGGTGTTCCCTAGTAGGGGCATGGAGGAACATAGATGATAGTCGGCCACAGATACTCCCTTCGACTTCAGCTTGCCGAGTTGCTCGGGCGCCGCCTTCACCTTAGTCAGATTGAGGACGTGGTCCTTCGCTGTCCTCGTCTGCGTTCACATCCTAGTCCAGCTAAAACGATAGCGGATTCTGGCGCTAATGAAGGAGATTCGCAGTCAAGGTATCTGTCTTGCACCAGGTTGAGCACGAGACTTCGCCTGTCTCACTGTATCCAGATGATTGGATCAGGACAGGGAGGAGGCGGGCGACTGGGTCCCAGGGGGAGTTGCTCGGAGGACTAGGTCGGGTGGAGGAGGAGACTGATGCCCCGGATCTGGGCGGCTGAGGTGAAGGCCCCCCTGCTGCTCCTGTTCCCAACGTCCCGGAGCCACTAGCTCTCCTTCTCTGGTGTCCGTGGCTTCAATATGGAGAGAGGACAGTGAAAAGGCCGAGTGTCTCTGGCCCCACAGTGTTAGTTGACAAGGTCGTACGTGTGGCTCCAGTTTCTTAGGATCAGAGTCGCAAAAGGCATTTCGTCCTTCAGTGACGCTGGAGACATTGTGGCAATAAACTTTCAGCTCTTCTACACTGTCCTTCTCCTCTTTTTCTCTTCTTGGGTCCAGTGCATCAGCGATTGTGGTCGTCCAAGTGTCAGCAGAGCTGATAGCTCGTGGCTCTAGAATTCAGCGTGGGACTGCTCGTGACCTCGGAGGGTTTCGGATTGTAGAAGGTACTCTCCTCGATAGATTTCTCCCATATTTCTTCAGTCTCCAGCCTCTCTGCTCCGATCCTCGGCCAGCTGAATGAAGTAGGAGGAATCCAGTGAGCGGATGGGTTGAGGGGGCTGAAGAGGTTGCAGGCCTGGTGCTGTTAGATCGGTCGAAGAGACCTCGCCCGATGGTGTAAGCACGGATAGTGACACCGCGGTTGGCCACGCCCAGTCGTCCAGATGGTGGCTGGGTGATGGCGCTGCTCCAGTAGTAGTTATCTTGTAGGGTGGTGTCGGGTGGTGGAGTAATGAGGGGTGAGGGGAAGAGGTGATTCCCCTTCACAATCATGTAGGCCAGAAGGGTGCTGCATGACGGCGTTGGCGCTGAATGCAAAGCGAAGGCTGGGTATGCTGTGATCGGCTGAGGGACAGATGGCTCTTCCGTTGCCATCGGGTGCCGTCTGGTAGTGTGCCGTCAGGTACTCTACCCCCTCCTTTTTTAACAGGGTGTGGTTTAGTGCCGTAGGAAGGACCGGCTCAATGTCGGAGCCCAGGGTTCAACGGAGTGCTCGAGGCTTGGGCTCCTCAGGCTAGCTAGCTAGGCCATGTAGGCCGCTCCACAATAGTAGGTTGGGTAATGCTGA
>JASANA010001526.1:0-11999 GCA_030248095.1 Ptycholaimellus sp. GST1_10 | reverse complement strand
CTTGCTCTACAAACCTGCTTACAGTACTTTTTTGAAACTAAAATTCATTTTCCATGACTTAATAAGAATGGCTCAACCTTTGTACGAACTGCTTTTTATGCTCTTATTCTTACGCTTTCTGAACCAAGGTGCCCACATGGAGGTGTATTTAGTATTATTATAAGGATTAGTATCCATTAGGATAAGGATTATTATTTGGTATTATTATTATGGATTATTATCCATTAGGTGGATGGACAGATCTTTCTCGATGGTGCCCAGCACAGTGCATTCAAGCGCAGAATTACATAACAACCATAGAAAAGTAAGATATTTTAGACAGCTAAGGTTTGCAGGTACGGCTAATAATAAGACTATGGCCGGTAGCCTTTGAGCATTCGTATGTCCCACAGCAGCTGCCATGGGTTACCTTCAATCTTATTCATTGATTATACTCCAAAAGAGGTGTGATTAAAGCACAAACCGTTAAGCATCTTGACGAGAGGAGGTGCTTCCATTTGGTGCTTGTTCGGAAGCTGCGCCGAAAAATGGGCGAATGCCAGTTTTGGCAATAGAGAGGCTTTATTAGCCAAAAAAATTTTCGCCAAAATATTCTTGTTGGAGAAAAAAACCCGCACGGTTGAAGCTTATTGAAAAAGTTTTTTCTAGTGAGTCCAATGAAACTGCACGTTTTTTTGGTAATAGATCAAACTTTGTGCCAGTTTACAGCAAAAAACCGCATTGAAATCCATTGAACTGAGCAAGATTCGCATTTTTTTCTGAAGCCTACTTTTCAACCCGTCCCATACCCCCCTTGTACTTTTGCTTTTCATTCCATATTATAAATGATTAAAACACGTTATAAATCATCTATAATCTTCTTGTTCCATGGAATAAATCAACCCCCCACGGTAACCACTACTACCACTACGATAAACGCGGTGTTTCATAACAATAGCGATTTCTTGGAATTGTGTGAATTTCTTATTCTTTATGTTTCCACTGCTTGCTTTGAGAATAGCTTGCGTCAACGATGAAAAAACTAACAATTTTTATCCTCGCTGGCGGTGGAGGAGCGTCGAGCAGAGCCTTCCGCGCCCCTGCTCCCAACCTCCGTTACACCTCAACCGAAGCCCAGCCTTAGGACGGGACAGGATGAGGGCGGGAGGAGAACCTAGGAGGTGAACCCTTTGCGTGCTGCCGTAGACGTCGAAGAAGAACCAGAGAGGCTGTGTGTGGTCCACGTGAAGGATGATGCGCGGGGGTTCGTTGTTCTTGTAGAAGTAGATTTCGCCGTTGGGGCCGATGTAGAAGGCGAGTTCGTCGCCGCGGCGGGGCTTGCGAGCCACGTCCTTGGCCACCACCCAGTACTCTCGCCTGTCCAGCAGAAGGTCTGAGTCCGCTGGTAGATCCTCTGCCCGCAGCTTTGCCGGATCCGCAGTGGTCAGCTCAAACACCACCCAGCTAGGCTAGAGAGATGAGTAGGGGGAGGCCAACTCCGAGAGCAATGCCGCCCTCGTACTCGCTGAGGACGTTGGCGACGAGGAGGACGAGCTTCTCGCCTACGCCGATGGGGCGGGCGGTGAAAACGTAGCCTTTGCTGTACTCCGTCTCCAGTCGCTGCGCCACCTTCTTCCCGCTCACCAGCTCCACATTCCGCCCGCACAGGCTGTGGAAACTCAGCGCTCGGAAGCTCACGCCTAAGAAGCAGACAGGGGCTTGGAAAGGAAGAGGTTGAAAGGGAGGCTGCCTGCGTGATAGCGACTGGCGGGATGAAGAGAGGCGCGACTGAGCTGAGCGCTCACGGCGTCCACAGAGGATGGCGTTGGCTGGGCCGGCGGCCTTCGCTCCTGCTGACGACGCAACGGCGGGACTTCCGATGGATCTGGGAGGAGAGCCAACTGGTAGAGCAGGAGAGAGGTGAGGAGGGGAGAAAAAGAGAGAAACCGAGGAATCGAAGAGCAGTGGAGTTGCCGTAGATGTCAAGGAGGACCCAGAGGGGGGCATGGGCGTTGATGCCGGTGAGGAAGATGCCCTTGGCCACCCCGTTGATGCCGTAGTAGAGTTCCCTGTTCTCGCGCACGTAGAAGTGAAGTATGGCATCTGTGGACAGGTTCTGGTGATTAGGAGCAGAAGCTGGAATAGTGGAGCTACCTTGCTGGCAGTATTTCTCAGCCAAGGCTTTGGCCCAGTTGCCCTCCTTGTTGGTGAGATTGGGGAAGGCAAAGCTGAAGGAGGGGAATAGATGAGTACAAAAGAGGCAAAGGGAGGAGGGAGAACCGAGGAAGGTCGTCGGCCAAAGTGACAGGGTCTCGGTTGCTGACACCGAATCGAAGGACGTCCGACCAGCTCTTGGAGACCTCGGAGAACTTGAGGCAGACTATCTCGTCCACCCCGATCGGACGATTGGAGAAGGCCAGGCCCTGCGTCCATGGAAATGTCGGTTGGGGATGGATGAGAAGAGATGATGGGAACCTTGCAGAAGGACTCCACTCGTTTGGCGCCGCGTCCGCCTGCTTGTAGACGGACATTTTCTCCGTGGACTTGATGGAAGCCTGGAGTAGGAAGAGGTTGATGGAAGAGGTTTAGGGAGGGATAGGAGAGGAGGACCGAGGGGTGGTCGAGCGGAGCCGGCGGGTAGGGCGTCGGGCATGCCTCCGGCCTCCTCCTCCGACCCGCCCTGCTCTGTCAGCACCTCACCTACACCAACACTCCACTACCTCTTTCTACCAAAAGATTCGCTTAGATTCTGGCGCTGTGTAGATATGAGTCAGTGGGCAAAGTGTAAAAGTGAGGCGTAACCTCTTCCCTGGGCATTGTCCATGCCAGGTTCAGCATTTGCTTTTCACACACTGGTCAGGTCCTGGTCTGCAATTCCTTTTCACTTACAATCATTACAACCCAGAAACGTCGACAAAAATGGGCATATCGAGTCAAATTGTGTGGCAAAAACTGGCATATGTTCTGACAATCGAGGAAGCGAAAGGGTTCTGCTACTTCTTAGTGAAAATATGCCCCTCTGGTCTTTGGGGAGTGGGCTAGTTGGAGTGTAGGCGGCGTGGGCGTCTGGCAAAGGGGTGCCCAAGGGTGGAGGCTTGCCCAAGGGTGGAGGCTTTCCCCATGGCTTGGGGGTAAAAGGCGCGCGGCGAGTGTGGAAGATCAATGGGGGTTTTTTCCCCAGTTTTTCCCCCGGCCAAGGAAATTGTGCGAAAGGGCGAAAGTGGAAGTGTGAAAGGAGGCGCAGACTGGCGAGAGCGGAGGCGGAAAAGCGGGAGGAATATTTGCGCTGACCCCAAGGCAGAGGAAGGGAGGGAAGGGCAGAGGCGGGCGGGCGATGGAGGCAGCTGTGTGCGGTAGAATTTGGTCCTGTGGGTGCACGGCTTCTGCTAAGGGCGCTCTGTGCGTGCGTGTGGGGGGAACTGCGCAGAGGCAGGGCAGGGCGTTGGTATGCCGTAGAGGCGAGAGTCTGTGAAGCGGTGGAAGGGGGGGAAGGCTTCATGCATAAATGCTGTGGCTAGCAGGAGCGAGGTTGCTGGGCGCGCGCAGTTGGGAGGCCGGCGGAAGGAGCATGGCAGCCTGAGGACACCAGCGAGGGGCAAGAAAAGAGCAAGACCCTCTGCCCCTCTCTGCAGAGCAGCACTTCAGCCAACCCCCCACCCGCCAGTTGTCTCCCTCCGCCCATCCTCTTCACCAAACCCACACCCCCTACTTAGCTCTCTAAGTACTCCGACAACCACACTCCCACATTCCCTGCATCGCCTACTTTTCTTCCACCCCTCCTCCTACAACCACACACTGCACTGCTTCTTCCCTTTATCAGCCTGTCCGTCAGTGAGCTTGTTTGTGGAGCATGGGCAGAGTAGGACTGTGCCAGTCGCTTAGGCCAAAAGACAGGAGTTTCAAAGTCTGCTGGGATTCAATCAAATCTGGCGGGCTCCAAACGACCCATCTCCTATTCCCTCAGGCGCCTCTTGCAAGGCACCAATTTCGATTCTGTCTCATTCAATTCAGCTTAATTTAGCCGTGTCTTATGAGTAATTGATGAGATGGCCTGGTTGCGAGAAGTGCTAGAAATGCATCTTTTCGCAACACAACACCCCACCATTTCACCGTCTGCTCTGTTGGGTTATCGCTCAAATCAGTGGGAGCCTTCACTTGCACCATGGGGACAATCGGATACTGGCTGATGACCCCATGCATGGTTGATTGGGGGGAAACAGGGTCGCCCAAACATTCTCTATTTATACCAGTGCAGCAACCCTTGGTTAACTTTGAACAGCCTGTTTAGAGGCAAAATAGAGGTTTACCAAAACCTATCGGGTGCTATCGGATCAAAGCAAATGTGTTTAATTTCTTATCCAGCCTTTTCCTGTAGTTTGTGTGATCTGTTCAAAAAAATTCTGGGCGAAGTTGTTAGTGTCTGCAGAGTGCGAGGCGATGGGAGAACGAAGAGACTCGACCAGCAAGGTGGCCACCATTGGTGGGACCCAGTTCCAGGACCTCAAGGCCCTCCTCAAGAACTTGGAGGCTGAAGGTAGCTGAGCATGAAGAAAGAGAGCGTAGCAGTAGCAATTGCTAAGAGTGTTGCAGGAGAGCTGGGCGACAAGCCCCCGCCGTTCCAGATCCAAGAGCGCGTCCATCTTCTCTGTCGCAAGTTCCTCGGCGGCACTTGGATGGACATCCCTATCCAGGACCTCCTACTCACTCGCATGAAGTCCTACTTTCCCATCCCCACTCCCATGAAGTACTACTCAGCAACTAACTGCAGGGGCGGCATGAGCAACATGCTGTTCCTGTGCCAGCTGCCGGCGGAGTATCGTCCACGTAAGTCGGAGCCGGACAAGGTCCTGCTCAGGGTCTACTTCAACCCGGAGACAGAGAGTCACCTGGTCGCTGAGTCCGTCATCTTCACGCTCCTGTCTGAGCGCATGCTTGGCCCTCAGCTCTTCGGCATCTTCAACGGCGGCCGCTTGGAGGAGTACATTGTGGTGAGTCTCCTTAGCCGGACATAGAGTGAGCAGGATAGATGAAGTGGAGTATATTGTAACTTGCAGTCCCGACCCTTGTCCACGTCAGAGATCCGAGACCCGATCGTGAGCCGTCGGATAGCGAAGAAGGTGGCGCGAGTGCATGGACTTTCCGTACCCATCGAGAAGGACGGCCAGTACCTCGTCGATGCTCTACACAGGTTCTTTTGGCCTTTCCAATGCATTCTGGACGGGAGAGTCGGGGGGGGGGGGGGGGAAGTGCTGAATAATTAAAAAAAGTAAAATGAGCGTAAGAAGCTTAGGTGGCTGTAGTGTCTGCTGGTGGAGTGCGAAGGAGGTGAGATGCGGGAGTGCCATGTGCGCAAAGATGGAGGCTTGAGTTGCCTCACACCTCTCCTCATCGCTGAGGAAATCGATTTCATCAGGTCCATAGTGCAGCGTAGCTTGACAGCATCCCTCTTTCCACTAACACCCACTTCCACCCCAGACTTTCACCTAAACAGGGCGGTGTGTGGGTGCTTGGATGGGATGAGTGGTGGTGGGTGGGGTGATGGAAAGGGTTGGTGAAGGGCGGCTGGTGAGTGGGTGATTGGGAACTGCAGATTCCTGGAGGTGGTGCTGGGGAGCAGGAAAGCGCCGGTGGAGGGAATCCAGCTGGGTACACGGCGAGGGTCGGAGATCAACAACTCCCTGAGTGTATCCCCGGCAGAGAGCAAGCTCCTCGACTCCCGCCTCAACGCCGCCAATCGCCGTCTCACCCTCACCATGCCTGAGCTGGAGGCCGAATGTCTTCTCCTCAAGTTCTATCCTTTTCTTTCCTACAACTTCTTTTTGTCAACAACTTTTTTTCTACAACTTCTATCCTTTTTGTCATTTACCTAACCACTCACTATCGGATACTGATTTTTTCGCGTTCTTCTACGACTTGGGAGAAGCCTGTTTGCAAATTGAAGGAAGTGCATTGCCCGAAGTCACTCACCGATCGTCTTCTGTCACAACGATCTCCAAGAAGGTGAGCATACAATCAACTGAGTGTTTAGGGAGATGAGATAATAAGTGAGTTTGAGGAAACATTTTGCTGCCAAAAGGAAAGTCGTTCGGGCAAAAGACGGAGGAGGAAGAGGAGGATGACGAGGCGGAGGATTCTCTTCTCAACGCTCAGGGACATCGGAAGCGATCTGGCTCTGTCTATGAAAAAAATCTCGTACTCATCGATTTTGAATACGCCAGCTACAACTACCGGTCCAAACATTAATGCAAATATCAGTTCATTTACTGGAATCCATGGAATTGCAGAGGATTTGACTTCGCCAACCATTTTGCGGAAATGGCAATCGATTATAGCAACAAAACGCCGCCCTACTTCTGGATGAATCCGGAACAATTTCCCGATGAGGATATGCAGCGTATCTTCTTTCAGGTCATATTTAATTTTCACTTTTCCGATTCATCTTAGTTGCAATTGGTACTAGCGAGGACTGAAGAGCAGAATTGTTCTAGGCCTACCGAGAACAGCAGTACAAGGTTTTCATTTGTAGTCCAGCTCTTTCTAGGCTCGGCTCTTTAATCTGGCAGATCTGGGACTGTTCTCTTCCGTTCCCCTTTTTCTCCTGCCTCCAAATGCATCTCTTCTCGCCTATCGCCTCTCTTCAGAGTAGGGAATGGTGTCTGCTTTGAACTGGGGTAGGTGTTGAGGCGTACCGGGAGGGTGAAGCGGAGATGTACGGGAGCGATGTGGACGATCAGTGCGTGCAGAAGTTGGTGGAGGAGACTCGGCCATTCATAGCCGTCAGCCACTTCTTCTGGGGCATCTGGGCTCTGCTTCAGCTGGAAGTATCGCCCATTGAGTTCGGCTTCGAGGTCCTCCCGCTCCCTCCTGCAAATAGAGGACTCCTGTAGGAGCAGTGTGAATTGAGGAGTACGCACGGGAGCGACTGGCAGGCTACTTCGCCTGGCGCGGGGAGCTGATGAAGCTGCTGGAGCAGGACCCGCCCCCTCGCACTCCCATTCCATCTCGCAACACCTCCGGCGACAAGAATCGACCCCCGCCCCCACCCTTACCCGGCCTGGCCATGCTACACGTCTAAGCACCACACCCTACCCACCCTACCTCAACCCACATCCATCACACATTTTTGAAGCTTATGTGCCATCCTGTGCAAGGCTAAAGAAGCCAAATCTAGGTCACCCTATTCCCGTCTTTTCACAATTCTTGGGTTGTGAAATACACTTCATTCATGGCATCACTGAGCTTTTAAGAGAAAAATACCATGTACTGTGAGCTGAACGTGTGCAACGTTTTATCCCCCACTTCTCGGCAGGTTTAAAAATCGTGGCATACATTCGAGGCGATTTGCTTGCTGACCAGTGTCCCCGAGATTTGCAGAGCTTTTTAGACAAATTTTGGCAGTGAAAAAATTGTTTGCACTATTGTTGCCTCAACTGTTACTCCCGTGTGCTGTTCGCCCTTGGTAGCGCTAGTCTCCCTCCGCAACCCTTGTGCCTTTAGCTTAGCCTTTCATTAGGTGATGGCCGCTATCCTCTTTGCTTTTGGCATTGCTGATCAGTAAAACTTCGCTTGATTCAATTCTGGGAACAATCAAAGTCACGAAATGTTAAATACCGAAGCGAAATGGTGATGAATAAATTAAATGGGAAAGCAAAAAATCGGAGGTTGAAAGATGCCACTGCCACCAGCCTTGCAGGCGCGTCTCAAGAAACGAGGCATCATTAGCAAAGGTTTACTTCTCTCACCTTCCTTTCTTCAAAGTCTTATTCCGGCTATTCCCCTTTCACACTAGCGAAAAAATGGGATTCAGAAGAGGAGAAAGTGTTCGCCGAGTCCTATGACGATGAGAAAGGCGCCAAGGAAGCCCAGGACTCTCAGAGCAAGGTCTTGCGCCATTCTTAGCTCGCAGAAAGGTGAAGCAGGAAAAGTTGAGATCGGGGGAGCTCTGGGCTGTCCGAACAAGTGGATCTCGTACCACGAGTGCAGCGAGTTCTGCTGGGACAAGTGGGGCGAGGGGACGCCAGAAGATCGCCTGGACCCCGACTACGAGCGAAAGCGCCTTCGAATGAAACGCAAGTACCCACTACCGCCCGGCTGGCGAGAGGTCTACGACCCCGGATGCGCCCGCCACTACTACTGGAACCCTGACAACGACGAGGCATCTCCTACCTACATCCATCCCTCTCCTGCCCCATCCACCTAATCTTCAGGTCTCCTGGCTGAGCCCCAGCCACCCGAAGGCCGTCATCTCCGACCCAGCCCCTAAGCTGGCAAAAGGTAGGCAGGGAGGCATGAAAGGATGGGAAGGTGATAATAGGTGGAGGGTGGATTGAGTGGTGTTCGTGAAGGTGGCCAAGCGGAAGGCGGCAGAGGAGAGTCGTAAGAAGGCGGAGGAGGCGGGCGGAGGGAAGCGGCAACGTCGAGGGGAGAAGGAGCGTCGAGGCCCAGCCTCCAAGGACAAGGAGGAGGACCCGCTGGATCCCATGGACCCCGCCGCCTACTCCGACGTGTCCAGGGGGAAGTGGTCCTCTGGTCTGGATGTAAGCATTGCTGGACTGCTAGTGATGTTCAAAGAGGGTAGGGTGAGGTGTTGTGTAGGTGGCAGGAGAGGATGCGGTGACGGGAGCGGATGTGACGGCGTCGGGTCCGCTCTTCCAGGCCCGTCCCTACCCTTCGCCTGGCGCCATTCTCCGCAAGATGGGCAAGAAGCCCCAGGACGAATAATCTCTACCCCATCGGCATATTTGCATTATTCTTTATATTTTATGTTTTGTTCCGTTTTACCGCCACGTGGAAAGAATGTACTTTGTATTTGATAAAGCAAAAAAACGATGTCTGTTACCAAGTGTGGAAATGCGAGTAGAGTGGATGAAAATGTCAAAGAATGGCAGTGATAGCAAGAAATATGAGCGATAAAATATGTGAAAAGGCATGCAAGTCTTGCCAAACAGTGAGGCAGTGATTGAATCCGTAGAGGTCTGGGTCTCCACTAAAGGGAGCGCCGAAGTAGGCCAAGTTGGCCATAGACAGGCAGAGGAAGAGGCCATTGACCAGCAGACTCAGCGGATGCCGTCCTCTCCGCTCATGTTGGCAGGACTCTGACAGATCACCACATACACTAGCTTAGTAGAATGTCCTCAACCAACCTTTGCATGGCCTGGATTTCACGCAGGCGTCCAGTTTCCCAGCGAGCTTCTGACGAAGTTTCTGTTGATATTTTACTTTATTTTAAAAAGACAGCAGCTTAGAGTACAACCTGCTCTGAGTAGGCGGTCAAACCCAGACTAAGCAGGACTGCCGCGATTTGGAAGTCCAAACCATGCAGCAAAGCTGACGCCGCAAATGTCATCATCACCCCTCCGCCCGAACCCCACCTTACCTGTGTAACCTAGTTTATTACAACACGTTTCTTTGAACACGGATTAATTTTTTAAAACATAAATGAATGAAGTGAGTAGAGCTTGGAAAGCACACCTGTTCATAAACATAGATCTTGAGCCATTGGTGCATTGGGCGGTTCCAGCCGATGACAGCTGCGGACAAGGATCGCGGCCACTCCAATCGCCAAGGCTCCACTACTCTGCAGTGGAGGGGGGACACATAGGCAGAGACTGGCGAAGTTGGCCGATGATATGAGAGTAACGTGAAAGAAGCCTCCGCTCCGGCGATGAGCATCTGGGCCTGGGCCAGAAGACAGACAAAGTACTGACCGCCTCTGAACGAGGCCGCATTCAGCCAGCCCGCCAGCCACCTACTCATTTTATCTTCTTCCTGCTTACTTGGAGATGAGTGGGGAGGAAGTAACGGGAATGGGGACTCTTGAAACGAAAGCATGAAAACGCTGAGGAGGCAGTCGGCGTAGAGAAGGCAGAAGAAAGCTGCCAGCAGGCTAATCAGGACTCGAAAAGCCTGCCAATAGGAATCTTTGCTCTTGCAGAGGAGATGAAAGTTAGGGAACGGTGGTAAGTGTGATAGGCTGGGGAGAGGCATGGAGTCGGCGAAAAGAGTCCAGTTCTAGCCATGGCCCCCACTGAAGGCTACACACGTCCAGACAGTATGCGCTGTACTCCAGCAAGCCCACGCCTGCCCTCATCACCTCATGCTCCTTTTGATCAGTGGAAGGAGTTGAGCGAACTCTGGGGTCGGAGGAGAAGGGAGACGATCTTCATGAGCAGGAACATAAGCGGGGCTCTGAGCCCCATCCAGTCCCCGTGCTCCAGTCGAGCTTGCATTCCTGAACGATAATCTGGGTAGATTGAGCAGTAGGAGGAAGGAAATGACCAAGAATGTAGGCGAAGACGATGGCAACGGCCGCTTGTCTGGAGGCAGGGCGACGCTGGAGACCAGCGAGGAGGAGCCAGCCGAGAGCCAGCATTCCCAGCAGACTTAGGCTAGCATCAAGGCCAAGGAAGTAAAATGAGAGGTAGACTCCCCCTCCCAGGCCCCACAGCAGTCGCCCCTCAACTGGCAGCAATGCTGCAAGCCTACTACCGTTAAAGCAGTGAAAGAGGTGTGAGAAAGGAAAGACCGGGAGGCAGAAATGATGCGCTGCCCGAGCGCAAAGGCGAGGCCGACATAGACGGAGTTGAGGCCGGGGGAGGCGAGGATTTGACGGGCGCAGTAGAGGCTTTGGCTGACGGCACTTTCCGGCTGCCAAGTCTCGTCCAGGAACAGATCCGCATCCTCCACCAGCTCTCCGAACAGTTCGTGCTCCATTCTTCACCGAATGAAATTTCGCCCGCCCCTCCAGAAACCGCTTTATCAAGGGCCGCAGCTGAGCACTCAGCCTTCCCTCCAGTCCTTTGTACGCATCCCCTCAGGCTGTCTAGCTGCAAACGCCCCTTTTTCTTTGCTCCTCCAACAGTAGTATGCTGTTGGCATTTGGTTTTGGACAGCTTAAAGGACGGGTGCCTTTGTTTTTCATTTCTTCCTAATGAAAGCGAATTAAGAATTGGATGGGCGTCAAGAGAGGTCTTTAAAATATGATTTTAATGTTTCATACCGTAAGCCATAGAATTTGGAAAATCTGCGCATTCGTTGCGCTGAGCCTCACGTGTGAGTGCAGGGATTTTCCCATAAGCAGAGGGAGGCTAGACTAGCTTTTCATTGCAAGGCCAAGGCGATAATCGAGGAAGGAGAAGATGGTTTTTGAAACGTGCATCATTTGTCACTGTGACCTCCTTGCTCAGTCCAGCGAACGGTTGGGTTGCCCTTGCCTCCTTTCAGAACATGGCTGAGTCATACAAGTTTTGCTCACGTGTTTCAATGATTTTGATGCTGTTTGCTTCATGCAGAATCAAAGGCATCAAAATAATCAAAATATAAAGCCCTAAACTAAAAAGGCGCTGGCAGTGCTTTATGTGTATAATGCATGGTTGCAGGGCGGTGGACGTGTCGGCACTAGAATGCGGCCATGTGTTCCACAGGGCATGCGTCGATCGTTGGCTTGCGCACAAAACAGAGTGCCCAAAGTGCAAGGCTCGCATACAAAGGAAGGTCCAATTCACTCCCCCTCACTCAAATAAAGAATAATGGAGTGAGGTAAGTTGAAGGTGGACAAGCTGTACTTCGATGAAGACGAGTTTGCATCTGAACTAGAAGCAGAAACGGAAGCCAAACCTAAAACTTGGTTGGAGGAGAACGAGAAAGGCATCATATTCGGTAAGTGCTTTTTAGCGAGACTGAATGAGAGAGGGTGAGAAAGAAGGAGTGCAGGAGCAGGGGCGGTTGCGGGCGCTGCTCTCTTCGGGATCATGGGCGCCATCTTTGGTGGCGGCAAGAAGAAGCAGCAGAAGTGAAAGTACCCGCCTCATTTATTGCCATTTATATCACCACATTCATTCATTTTCTTTGTTGATGGAAATGTGTAAGTTTCATGCATGCTTCTTCAATTTTTGGCTAAAGTTTACGTTGCCTGTCGGTGGCGGCTAAATATGAGCTCATTTGCGACAAAAAAAAAACTGACGAAGAGTGTTGCGGTCAGTAAATAAAGCGAAATAGCAATACGTAACTAAACGAAGGAC